>SKCR01028230.1:0-46700 GCA_019454045.1 Zanthoxylum bungeanum
ATCCTCCAAATCCAAAATCCCCAAATTCTAAGAAGTAAGTAAACTCTAGAACCATTCTAACAATTCAAGAGCAAGAAAATAATTTTTTACACTTAAGAATATTAAAGATTACCTTTTAATCTTCAATTTTCTTTGTGTTTTTCTTGAATTTTTACTTCCTTCTTCCTTGAATCTTCAAGTGAAATTTGGAGAGTTATTTTATAGGAGGATTCGGCCATGCTTTCTTCTTGAGAGAAAAGAAAAAATTTCTTTCCTTTTAAAAGCTCAAAACCGACTTAACAAGGGTAAAATGGTCATTTTTGGAAAATTAAATCAATTAAATATAATTAAACTTTATGTTAAAAAATCAAATTTGCACACCTAAAGTTTAATTAAAAAATTTTAAATTACCGAATAAAAATCTAATATGAATAATTCATTCATATTTCACCTAAACATATTTATTCGATATCAAATAACGACAAAAATAGTTAAGAAACATCGCGAAACTTTTACGAAAATGTTTTTCCGCAAAATGGTATAAAACACACTTTTGACCGAACCGACTGCTCGATGCACATGGGGGCTGCCCAGGTCAGCCCCAACAGTACTAGGCCAGTTCATGGGCTGCCCGAACAGTGACCAATTCACTGTTTGGGTAGCCGTCACTAGGTTGGCTCAAAAGTCACCCGGTAACGCCGTTTTTCGCCGTTTTCGCATATTTCAACTCCAAAACAATTTCCGACAATTGTTCCAACACCCAAAATATATCCAATACATTTATATGATATTATCTTCATCACCATATGAACAGTATTTCCAGATCTGATACATAAGCAAAATATCAATTTTTCATGCTTAAAATCTATTTTTCCAACATTAATCTAATTAATCTTAACACCAACCAAAGTCACCACAAATGAACCACCCAAGAACAATTCTAGGCATTAAAAGAGTGGTTATAACACTCTAGAATGGCAACATATCATCAAATGATCAAATTGCACAAATATTACAATAATATCTTTCAATACTACTTCACACATGCTCAAAAACTTCCAATCCATCCTCCAAATCCAAAATCCCCAAATTCTAAGAAGTAAGTAAACTCTAGAACCATTCTAACAATTCAAGAGCAAGAAAATAATTTTCTACACTTAAGAATATTAAAGATTACCTTTTATCTTCAATTTTCTTTGTGTTTTTCTTGAATTTTTACTTCCTTCTTCCTTGAATCTTCAAGTGAAATTTGGAGAGTTATTTTATAGGAGGATTCGGCCATGCTTTCTTCTTGAGAGAAAAGAAAAAATTTCTTTCCTTTTAAAAGCTCAAAACCGACTTAACAAGGGTAAAATGGTCATTTTTGGAAAATTAAATCAATTAAATATAATTAAACTTTATGTTAAAAAATCAAATTTGCACACCTAAAGTTTAATTAAATCATGCCACATGTAACCAATTATAATTAAACATTTATCATAACTATTATGAAAAAAGTTTATCATTTAATTATTTAAATATTTAACATTTAAATATCTAAATAATTAATTAATATAATTTTTATTATATATGTATTTTTATTTACATTAAATAACAAATACATATATTAATGGCATTGTTAAAATCTCATTTGACACTTAATTAATGTGTATCTAATCAAATTATGTATCAAATACAAATACACAATAATTACGATTGACCAAAAAATGCCCTTATGCATGTGTTTTCGCTTAACCGTTTAAACGATTCGAATTAACTAATTTAATCTGGTGAAGTATTATGAATAATATTTATTATTCATAACGTGTTGCCCAAGTGCTCAACGAGTACACTTCATATTGTGGGACTCTCCAAGTTTAGGTTTATCCGTCATGAAATCCAATTTCGTGTCCATAATTCACCCACTCATGAATTATGACGACCACATATAATCTCGCTAAACTATGCAAGTCGAGGTCATTGCATACGTATAATCCCTCTGTCACAGGCTATCCATATTATACCTGGGATATAAATAAGAACGTCAAATCCTTATGATATAATATAATCGACTTTCAAATTTATGATATCTAAATAACACTCAGAACTTATTTCCGAAGTTATACCACGACCATGGATTTACTAGATCGCAAACACGTGTAGGATACCTATGCCATGTACACAGGACTGACGAATTCTATCTTGATACGTACAGGATATCATGAGCATCAGTCCACACCCAATGAACAGATGGAGGTCTGATCTTAATAGATCGGTGACGTGACTGCCATCAAAATGTGGAGGATAACTCATATATCCACAGTGGTATCTCAAGTCAAATGACCACTATGCTCACTCAACTCGAGAAGATTCATATTGACGTTGGTGTACCATCTATTAGGAAATATTCAGTGAGTCATTCAGTGTTTATCAAATAAACAACTACATGTTTATACGAGTCTCCCGAGACTCATGGTTTATTAGGATAAACCATCGAACCAAGTCACGATATATAACATGTACTGGTCTCAGCGGATTTTGCTAACCGACCCGTGTTAGTAAATCTTGACCAGGAACTTTATTTAAGGATATAGAACTTATAGTGATGTTTCCCAATGTCAATTACAAACTACGTTGTAACTGCGCACTACATTGTAAATCTTAAGGTCTTTGTCTAATATACACGTATCACTAAATCAGATTTAGTTTCAATCTAATCATAATTAGATATCTAATCACAATTAGATCGAATATGTATATAAAAGACAAGAGGTGCTACCATTAAGAAAAGTAATATTATGGAAAAATGAATTGTTCGTATTTTTGAATCGGACATAAATATGATCCGGATTGGCACTCTGAGCACCAATCCTAACATGTTTGCCCCATTTTTTTTTTATGAAATTTGTACTAATGACATTTGGTATTCTGAACATATTATTGAATGAAGAACTTTTGAAGATTCCAATCTTATTTTAACTGTAAATGTCGTATCACTATTTGACTTTTGTACAGTGGGGGAATTATCCACAATGTTGTCATACGAGTCGTATAATGGTTTCCCTGTCCCCAGTCAAAATATAGTGGCACGTCGAGTGGCTATATTATGACTAAGTGTGTTGAAAGAATCGTCATGAGAAGATTTTTTCTTGTTATAGATCGCTAAGGCCCCACGGTGGGCGCCAAATTATAGTCGCTGGTTTTCGTCCGAGGTCCACAATCGAAAATTTATAGTTTGGGGGCACTAGCGATCCTGGAAAACAAAGATAGAGCGAGCGGGGAGTTCCAACTCACCGGTGTGGTGGGCGTCATAGGCACTCCGACGCTCAAGTTAGCAGAGTAGACGAGCAAAAAGTGAAGGAAGAACAAGGTCTGAAGTTACCTTGACCTCCGTGGACTTCTGTGAGAGCGGTGGTCCGGTCTATAAGGTGAGAGGGTTTGAGAGCTTAAGGAGAGAATGCTCAAGCTTGCCTCAGGATGCCCCTCTATATCATGAATTCTGCTTATTTATATCGGTGTGAAGGATTTTCCTTTCTGGTTGGCAATGGGTTGCATTTATGGGGTGGGACCCATAACACGTTTTAGCATTTATCTTTCGGTGATGAGATGAGTCAGCTGAATGTGCAGAGAATATGAGGAGATATTTTTTGGTGGAAAACAAATGGGCTGCTTGGGCTTTCACTGGAATATGGGCGAGATACAAAGGGTTCGGGCCTTTGGTCAAACCTTGGTCTGGAAATTATTTGAAAGAATTTGGACTCTGACTGTTATTGGGCCTGGACGAAAAGATAAGCATACTCTTGACCCAAATTTGGGAGAATTTTTTCTCAAATCTTCCCCTCAATTTCTGAAAATTATAAAATAACCAAAATCCTAATTTAATTAAAAAATGACCCATAATTTAAGATCCCTAATTTAGGAAGACCAAGTCAAAATCACTAGTATCCACCAAATCCTCTCCCCACTCATAGGAATCAACCACGCAAGTAGCCATGGCTTATTCTTTGTCAACCATGGCATCGCCGTTATCAAGCCTGTCGAATTCAGTCATGCACACCGCTCCATCCACATCGCCGTTATTTATTCTTATGGTTAATTATTACGGCCTCAGATTTTCCTCTTGCTATCCCTCTTTCTTGGTTTCCTATCTAAAAACTATTCATGATTTCATCCAATAATAATACATAAATCTATTGTTAACAAAACTGAAATGAAAAGAGGAAACAGGTAACTTGGTCAATTATCCCCAAAGTTTAGTTGATTTAACTCTTGTAATGAAATTCAGAAAACTTATTTGTTTCAATCATTGTTCGTCTTTATTTGCGAATTTTACGATTTATACGATATAATTTTGAGATTTAATTGATTATTGCTTTTACTTAATTTAGGATAAGATATAATTTTTTATGAGATTAGTGAGTTTAAGCATGAATGATTTTGATGAGATTGATATTTGAAAATGATTTTGATGATATGAATTGATTTTGATAGATATGCCTCGCATTCTTATTTTTGGAATTGACGAATATTTTGGAATTGACGGATTCAGAAGACACATGTGTAGTTACAGATTCAAGACCAATGGGACGACGAGACGTAACGTCCACCTACATCAGTTTTTCATTAGAGAACATCAGATTTTAAATGGTTTGATACTCAATTAATTTTAGAGGTTCAGAGTTACTATTTGAGACCCAGATTTTGAGAAAAGCATGATTTATTTAGTTGTTAGCGTTATTGTTTGATCACTGATTTAATTATTTTTAACTACACTCACTAAGTTCTTTAGGACTTATCCCTTTCCCTCACTATACAGATTTTGCAGGATCTTCATCTTGGTGAGTCATTGCTAGCTTTTGGAGACATTAACTGAGAAAAGGGGATGTCACTACAATCATTGGGGTCGGTCCATCATGTACAGTCATACATTCATATAGAATGTAAATGATGTCTTTGTTGAGTTAGTGTTTACATATGAATGAGAACAGTTACAATACGAAATGATATTGTATTAATATATTTAATTTAATACGTTTTGGAAATGGTATACGAGTTTCTTAATTTGCATGAATTCATTTAACTTTTCTTGATCAAGATTGGTAACGTTTGAGAGTATTAGTTAGAAGCTTAAGGTGACGATGAGATCTTTCATCTACCGGTAACATCTCCGAATTGAATATCTCTGAATTGAAGATGTTACAATGGAGTTCGAAAAGTGCCATTGATCTAACTGAAAAAAAATGGTGTGGCTGTGGAGTTTATTAGGAAAAAAAGAAAAGTAGATTAAATATATTAAAAAAAAAATTAAATGGGCATAAAAAACACTTATTGATATATTTTGCAAACAAGTGGTCATAAAATAACTTTATAGAGGTGTCAGTCAATCTCTTTAAAAATATTCCACATCAAGGCACATTGTCTAATAAGCCAGCTCTGCTTTTGCATATCTGGCTTGCTAATTGCTATCACTGAAAGTTCAATCAAGAACATCAATTGATTCATAACACTGAATAAAAATCATTACAACAAATCATGAAATGGAAAACCATCTCTAAGAAAGTGGCACAATCGGACAGATTCACACTCAAGGTAGCCACAAATGGATGTGAGTTTCCAAAGATGCTCGATAATCTTACCATTAAAACTTGATTTCAAACAGATCCAACCTTTTTTGGAAGTCACGGGGTCTGCATATTTGAATCTTTGGATTTGTTCTCTTCAGAAGATGGCCGGTTTTCTGAATCAGATTGCCGGATTTCTTCAATCATTCTAACAACTTCATCCATGTTGGGCCTCATATCTGGCACCTTTGCCACACAGGCCATGGCAACTTGCAGCATCTGCACCATTTCTTCTTCAATGTTTTGGAATCTCATCAACTCGACATCAAAAACCTCAGATGTCCATTCTTCCCGAACAACAGACTGGACCCACCTAGGGAGATCAACCATATCGTCGCGCACCGGTGACTGGAGTGGAGCTTTCCCTGTCAGCATCTCAAGGAGGAGGACACCAAAACTATACACGTCTGATTTATGACTGTGCTTACGAGTTTCAATCACCTCAGGAGCACGATAGCCTGCACCCCGAGATGGTGTGGCTGGGACATTCATTAGAGGGGTCAGGCCGAAATCAGAGATGCATCCATCAAGATCTTGGTTTAGGAGGACATTTGAGGCCTTGATATTTCCATGAGTGAATTTCGGACCACCCATAGAATGAACGTGTGCAATGCCCCTTGCTGTCCCAAGAGATATCTTTACTCTGGACTCCCAATCCAGTGGAGTTCTTCCAGCTCCTCTATTTCCTGTCATTAAGTAAAAATCGATTGTTGGTTGTAAGAGAATCATTTAGATGAAAGGGCTGGATTAGGCCATCATGATTTCAACTGAATATATTGCCCTAAGGGAGTTGGCAAGTCTAATGAAAAAATGGACAGTTCCCTTATGCAGATATTGTTCCTCATAATGATCCTTCAATTAAAATGAGCTAAGATCTTAAGAATATTCAAGATCTTTTTCTTGACTAGGGTAATCTGAAAGTTTAAATTGCAGATTCATTTTTCTCATGGATATGATGAGTAGCAATTCTATTCTAATCATGTTAACAGTCCCACACTGAAAATCAGTAAGATTCCACAAGCCCGATTATATTAGGATTGAGCCTCTACTCATCTGCTTAAACTTTCCTGGTGTTTAATTTCTTTTCTATATCATCCACATCAACATCGGTCCATAAAATCTGTTATTTCTCCTACGTAATCAAGTCACCTGAACCGTAACAGCATGAATCTTATGTTGACTCCACAAATAATCATTTATCCATCCTAAACTTATTTATGTTCATAATCAAATTGTAAATTTTCTCTCTCAACAACAAGGATAAAGTCGATGAGCAACACTCAGATTACAGTATGTCTTGCCAACCAAAAAACTTCATTCTCCTAATATCAAGATTTATATTGAAAAGGACGCGGATCTCACTGTCCGTACAAACTAAAAGTCATCACCTAATAATCAAATTCTTATCTCAAGCATATTCTCATATTCAACACGATTACATGATCTTTAATCAACAATAGCCCATTCATGCCACAGTCAAATTACTAAATAATGCCCATATACTCTTGATGACAATATTATCACAGTTCTTTGAAATTAATCGTTATTACAGTTTGCATTTCCAATAGAAAGAGAGTTATTCAAAATTTCTAATACCATCAATTTTATAGAATCCTTCTACAACGACATGGCTTGGCATTAATTATTTCCCAAGTCAACCATGAAATCCAATTTAGTCCCTCACACTGATAAAATGTGATAATCAGAAAGACTACTTACATGTAAGCCACATCATGAAGGGTTTGTTAGAGTCCAACAGTGCTCAGGTACAAATCATAAGCCTTAATATGCAGGCAAATGCATTTAATCCCTATCAAGTGCAGGCCAGTTCTCAACCAACGTGATAAGGTAGTGAAGTTTGGCTCTGATAGTGGTACCATATAGAAACCCATAGGCCTAATTCATGCTCAAAAGTTAGCTCAATAGTTGAGGATTTCTCAAACCTTATATACATAACCTAAGATCATTTCTCAGCCGACGTGGGATTTTCCCTTAACATTTACCAGCTTTGAAACTTCACATGTTTAAAACAATGATAAAGTTAAAAGTTACCCCTCTTTGTTGTCTTAGCTATTTTCAAATAAGAATAAACAGAAGAATTCATAAGTAGAAAAAGCATACCATGTAGGAGTGTGGATAAGCTGCCACTAGTAAAATAATCGTAAACCAAGAGTTTTTCATCCTTCGAGTAGTAATAAGCACGAAGTGGCACAACATTTGGGTGCTGCCCGACCCGTCCCACAATCTCCATATGCTGCTCAAAGTCCCTCTTCCCCAGCACCACCTCCTTCAACCTTTTCACCACTACTGTCGTTGACTCCTCCAGGACAGCTTTATATGCCGTGCCATAACTACCTTTACCAAGCACTTCTGCCGATGCCCTTAATAAATCTTCAAGATCAAAATTATAAGAACAACCTTCAAAGAAAACTAGCTTGTTTTTCTCAGGTTCTTGCACCCCACTTCCAAACTCTTCTTTGGGCTTCTCACTCCTGCCACCACTAGAAGGCTTCCCCCCTTTGGAAACACCATTGCTCCCATTATCTTTTTTCTTCAAACTGTAGCTTAAGATAATTAGAACTACAAGAAGTAGCACTACAGACCCTCCTACTGCAATCGCGATGATAGCTCCCAATGGAAGTTTATGTTTCGAGCTTTCCTTTCGAGGAATGAGTGGTGGTGAAGAAGTAGGGGATGGAGAAGGTGCAACTGAGAAGCAAGTTTGTAGCGGGGGACCACATAAGAAAGAGTTACCTACAAAGGAAGAATTGGGGAACTTTTTAAGGGATGATGGAATTGAACCATTAAGATCATTGTAGCTTAAATTCAGATGCCTGAGCTTAGGGATGTCAATATTGGGTATCAACCCTGAAAGGTCGTTATTCTGGAGGCTCAATCCAATGAGTTGTGTCAAATTTTGTATGCTTTGTGGGATTTTTCCCATAAAGGAGTTGAATGAAAGATCCAATACCGTAAGTTGAGGGGAAAAGGAGGAAGGAATATTCCCAGAGAAGTTATTATGTTGGAGATAGAGGTAGCGCAGAGAATGAAGGGAGGTTATATCAGAAGGAAGACTACCAGTTAGTGCATTGGACCGAAGACTGAGAATCTGAAGGGCATCTAGTTTACCAAGAGTGTTGTTTGGGATAGGGCCTACAAGTCCAATTCCGGGGAGCCGAAGGGCAAGCACACGAGTACCGTCCTGAGTGCAAGCGATGCCCACCCAAGACTGGCAGATGGGATTAGTGGAGGTCCAGTTGAGCTTCCGAAGATGGGGTGCAGCAGCTGCAAAGTCAAGAAGGGTTTGTCTATCTGAGTTCAGGTCAGCAAAAGCCAGAGGAAACAGAGAGATTATGATGCAGAGGGAAAAAAACAATGGGGCAGAATCGAACTTCATGAGGTTAACTATTTGATACAGGGAAAGTGGAAGTGACGGTTGTAACAGAAATAAAACCTCTGGACGCCTTGACGTATTCCTGAATAAGCCAAGAGCAAACAACATTAGACTAACAGAAACACAGAGCAGAAGACCACCATCATTTATAAAAAGTGCAAATAAGCAAAGATCGCTAATCTTCAGAAAAGGTGAAAACAAGTCCCATTTGTGTCAAAAGCCAATTAAAAATTAAAAATTAAAAAAGAAAATGCAACAAACATTTTCCCAAAATAGAGATAATACAGCATCAAGAAATGAAAAGAAAGTAGCTGTGAATTCTGATAGAAAAGCATCTCAAAAGCAAGATTCCATGAACATCATAAACTAAATGGCCCTCAATTTTCTAAACATGTAAGCCTTGTAGCACTCATCAATCTTTGGGAGCTCAAAGCTGAAGCAGGTTCATATTTATATATGAATTATGATGAGCACCCAAAAACCAACGTAGTAGGGTCAGTTTTCCAGAACTCTATCAAAATCATCAACCTTTTTGTCCATCAAATTCTCTGTTAATATTTTGATTCAAGTAAATAAAAGAAAAGTTGAGTAACCAAAAAAAAAAAAAAAAAAGAAAAGCATTATCCAAAAGGAGTAGATAAGAATAAAGATAAAAATGAACCATACTTTATGAATCACATTTGAAGAAGGTCCCATTAGAAAATGCACCCATCTTTATCAATTTATAAACTCTAATAACTAAAAGACAAGGAAAAAAGGATTCTTCAAAACGACAGGTAAAGATGAGAAAGAATGCAACACAACCCACAAAGATTATAGAGAAATTGTCAGATTTACCAAGTATTGAAGTAAAGAAGGTGAACCTGGAAACATGGGGGGAGCAAGACCTCTCATCCAATCACGAGTTGACAGCTCAGCTCAGCTCAGCTCAGCTATGAAGTTGAGCTGAAACTTACTTCAGAGATTTGTTGTCCCTGTAACGGCATTGGTTCCAGATCCAACATTACAAGCTTCTAACTCTTTTTTGAAACACGTGGCCTTGTGTTATAGAAACAGTTGTTGTGAGCTTTGAGTTAAGGTTGGAGAAAGAAGATAATTTATTTGTTTATTAAAAATATTAATTAAATTAAAACAAAGAAATAAATTGAAGAAGTGGTTTTGACTTTTGACTGAATATAGAAAGAGTGAAAGTCGCAATTCCCAACACACAAGACACACAGACAGGGGACTCTGTCGTCCAACTTTGTCTTCATTTTTTATCTCCAATAGACGTTAAAATTTAATATTTAAATTTTGGGTTCGAATTTAAAGATGTGTTTTTTATAATAGTATGAAATAGTCAGAAATTTTACCTATTTTATTTAAATTCAGATCGAGTGATATGAAGGCGGAATTTACCATGTCTCCACAAAAAAAGTCAATAATTTTCAATTATTTCAATTATGTACTTTTTATAATATTCAATTAAAATAAATAAATATATATTTTCTTTGGAGTTCAGGCGTTTCAACCATTTTCTTCCCGGTTTAACAATTTAGTCCTTGAATTTATCAGTAATTTATAATTCTGTGACTAATTGTTGGGCTTCAATATTATAATTTTATGAAAAAATATGGATTTGGATTTTAAAAGTAAAGCCCATACATATGAGGGCTGGACTTGGAATTCTTATAAGAAGCCCTGCTCATTTGTTTTATTTTAATCAATTAATCATTGTCATTTTTAAGATTCATTTGGTTTGTATATTGGATCGTATGCTCACAAGATTGGCTCTCTGTGACGATTTCAAACTCGAATCCTTGCTCTCGAAGCTTCTCCCTCTCACTATCTCCTCTCTTGCAAGCGGCAAGCCAAACAAGACCTGGTACTTGAATTTCCCTGTAGTTTTTTTCATTTCTAAATTGAAAAATGGGGTTTTACATTTAACACATAAAGTTTTTGTCGATCTTATGCTCTTATTACGGCTTTACTCATTTGGATTTCTGGATTTTAAGTTAAAAAGTTCAAATTTTGATGACTGGATTTTGGTTAGTGGAGAAGGTTAGTGTAGGGATGTTGCCCTGCTATATACTACTATGTGAAAATCATTAGTTGTTTATGTCTTGCTTTGAAAAAGTTCATGTGAATCGAATGTGATAATTGAAAAATATAATTAATAAGGCCATTAATTGTACTATTAAATAAAATGAATGATGTTTAAAGAAAGGACAAAAGATGCTTGAATTTGAAGATTTTCAAATTAAATGGCTTTTAGCAAAAGCATATTGAGCAGCGCTGGGTCATTTTAGTAGTGAGTTTCAAATTTCTCTCATTTTTTTAGGCATAAAATTGTAATACATACATGATACATGATTCTTAAAGTGACTAATGATTATTCATTAATGTAGGTTATACATCATAATATCAAACTTGGAAAAAATAAAGTTACTCAATCAAATTCTCTTGTTTTATCTTATGGCATCGAGGATGTCCAGGAGGACGTTCAAGAGGTGGAAGTAGAACAAGGCAACAAAAGAAAGGGAGATGTATTAAAAAGTTCGAGTAACAAGAGATCAAGAACAACCTCACGTTGTTGGGGTCACTTCACAAAGATAACCGTTCATGGGGAAACAAGGGCAAAATGCATTCTTTGTGGTCATGATTTAAAGGTTGGGTCAGGAACATCCCACTTGAATAGACACGTGAAGGCATGTTTATCAGATATTCAAAAGAAAGCGGATGATGAAATGTGTGGTGATGAAGTTCAATATTTTGATCCAATTATTGCCCGTAAAAAAAGTTACAATATTGATTGTAAAGCATGAGCTTCCGATTAGGTTTGTGGAGTATGATGCGTTTAGGGATATGATAAGTTACTGCAACCCATTGGTGAAAAATATGTGCAGGAATACTTTGAAGAGTGAGATTTTTAAGTTGTATAATTCTGAAAATGATAAAACCATGGATGTATTGGAGATTAATGACAGTAGAGTGGCAATTACTACAGACTTGTAGACTGCTAGTAATCAAAAGAAAGGTTACATGGTTGTTACGGGGCATATCATTGACAACTCTTGGCGTTTACAAAGTCGAATCTTAAGGTACATTTTCTATATTCATTATTGTTTGAAGAATTTTTATATTCACTTTCAACTTTTGGCATTATCAGCTATATACAGTTAAATGTTTTAATATATGAATGTATCATTTATATAATTATTTTAGGTTTGCATATGTGCCAACCCCACACATTACTGAATGTCTTTCCCAAGTATTAGTAAAATATATGTTGGATTGAACCGTGGATAGAAAATTATCTACAGTTACTTTGGACAATTGTTCCACCAATAATGCATTGATTAACAGGTTGAAGAGAAAGATTACGGCTGAATCATTACTATTAAATGGTAAATATCTTCATATGAAGTGTGCAGCTCATATTTTAAACCTAATTGTGAAGGATGGGATGGAAATAATTAAGACGAGATTGAAAAGATTAGAGAGAGTGTGTCTTATTGGAGTGCATCGCCAAAGAGGGTGGAAACTTTTGACATATGTGCAAGACAATTGCAGATTATGTGTGTGAAAAAGTTGGCACTTGATTTTCCAACTAGATGGAATTCTACATATTTTATGCTTGATGTTGCATTAAAGTATATAAATGTATTTTCTCGACTACAACAGCTTGAGCCACAGTATAAGTGTTTACCTTCTTGCGATGAATGGGAGTTGGCAGAAAAGATGTTAGATTATTTGAGTCCATTTTACTTGATGACAGAGATGTTTTCGGGTACAGCCTACCTCACAGCTAATTTATTTTTCGCATTTGTTTGTAAAATGAGGATGTCATTCACGGAGTGGCGAATGTCTCATATTCTTGAGGTTAAGTTAATGGTTGAGAGTATGATTGAGAAATTTGAAAAATATTGGCTAGAGATTCATAGGTTATTAGTGATGGCTGTTATCCTTGACCCAAGGTTCAAGATGTTGATGATTGATTTCTATTTTTCAAAGATTTACGGTGTTGATGTTGTCGACCAAATCAAGAAAGTGTGTAATATTTGTAATGAAATATTTACTTATTATGAGGGTAGGTCTATTGTTGTGAGACGTGAGGTTGTTAAGGGATCTTCTTCAACTGTTGTTCATTCTCATCAAACTCAAAGTCGAAGTGTTCTTTTGGATTTGTTGTTGGGGTTTTGGCGCGGGCGCAACAGAAGCTCGCAGTTCGGGTGAAATCATAATTTAAAAATTTTAAATTACGCAATAAATTATTTAATATCCAATATGAATAATTCACTCATATTTCACCTAAATATATTTATTCGATATCAAATAACGACATAAATAATTAAGAAACATCGCGAAACTTTTACGAAAACGTTTTTCCGCAAAATGACGTAAAACACGTTTTTGACCGAACCGACTACCCAATGCACATGAGGGCTGCCCAGGTCAGCCCCAATAGTACTAGGGCAATTCATGGGCTGCCCGAACAGTGACCAATTCACTGTTTGGGCAGCCGTCACCCAGTTGGCTCTGAAACAGTTTCCGGCAATTGTTCCAATACCCAAAACACATCCAATACATTTATATGACATAATTTTCATCACCATAAAAACAGTTTTTCAATATCTGATCCAGAAAGCAAAAATATCAATATTTCATGCTTTAATCCAACTTTCTTAACATTAATCACATTAATCACAACACCAGTCTAAGCCACCACCAATGAAGCACCCAAGAATAATTATAGGCATTACAAGAATGGTCATAACACTCTACAATGGTAACATATCATCAAATGATCAAATTGAACTAATATTACAATAATATCATTCAATTCTACTTCACACATGCACCTAACCTCCAAATTCATCCTCCAAATCAAAAAGCCCCAAAATCTAAGAAAGAAAGTAAACCCTAGAACAATTCTAGATACTCAAGAACAAGAAACAAACTTTCTAAACTTAAGAATATTAAATATTACCTCAAAATCTTCAAATATCCTTAAGCTTTCTTCTTGATTTATTCACTTTTTCTCAAGTTTTTCTCAAAAACAATTTTGGAAGCTCTCTAAAAATGGTGGAAACTTGGCCAAGACAAGCTTAATGAAAGAGAAAATAATTTTTCCCTTTAAATATGCACATGGCCGAAATTTAGGGGTGAGAGGCATTTTTATCATTTTGAAAAAAAATATCTAATAAGCTTTTAAGTTGTCAAATTCAATTTGATAACTTCAAACTTAAATGAATATACCACTTGTTCCCAACAATAATTAAACATAGTACATAACAATTATGTAATATTGATATTATTTAATTATTTAAATATTTAACATTTAAATATCTAAATAATTAATTAATACATATGTATTTTTATTTACACTAAATAAAAAAAATACATATACTAGTGACATGTGTCAAAATCTCTTTTGACAATTAATTAATATATATCTAATCAAATTCTGTATCAAATACAAATACATATTAATTATTAATTGACTGAAATGCCCTTAATGCATGTATTTTCGTTTAACCGTTTAAACGATTCGAATTAACTCATTTAATCCGGTGAAGTATTAAGAATAATATATATTATTCATAACACATTGTCCAAGTGCTCAACGAGTACACTTCATATTGTAGGACTCTCTAAGTTTAGGTTTATCCGTCACGGAATCCAATTCGTGTCTATAATTCATCCACTCATGAATTATGAGGACCACAGATAATCTCGTTAAACTATGCAAGTCGAGGTCATTGCAAACGTATAATCCCTCCGTCACAGGCTATCCATATTATATCTGGGATATAGATAGGAACGTCAAATCCTTACGGTATAATATAGTCGACTTTCAAATTTACGATCTCTAAATAACACTCGGAACTCGCTTCCGAAGTTATACCACGTCCATGGATTTACTAGATCGCAAACACGTGTAGGATACATATGCCCTGTACACAGGACTGGCGAATTCTATCTTGATACGCACTGGATATCATGAGCATCAGTCCACACCCAACGAACAGACAGAGGTATGATCTAAATAGATCGGTGACGTGACTGCCATCAAAGTGTGGGGGATAACTCATATATCCACAGTGGTATCTCAAGTCCAGGGACCACTATGCTCGCTCAACTCGAGAAGATTCCTATTGACGTCGGTGTATCATCTATTAGGAAATCTTCAGTGAGTCGTTCACTGTTTATCAAATAAACACTTACATGTCTATACGAGTCTCCCGAGACTCATGGTTCATTGGAATAAATCATTGGACAAAGTCACGATTACGACATGTACTGGTCTCAGCGGATTTTACTAACCGACCCGTGTTTGTAAATATTGACCAGGAACTTTATTTGAGGATATACAACTTATAATGTCGCTTCCCAATGTCAATTACAAACTACGTTGTAACTGCGCACTACGTTGTAAATCCTAGGGTCTTTGTCTAATATACACGTATCACTAAAACAAATTTAGTTTCAATCTAATTGTAATTAGATATATTATCGTAATTAGATCGAATATGTATATAAAAGACAAGAGGTGCTACCATTAAATATATAATATTATGGAAAAATGAATTGTTCGTATTCATGAATCGGACATAAATATGATCCGGATTGGCACTCTGAGCACCAACCCTCGTATTTATCCGAGTTTGATTCATTTGCAAGTTAAAATACGCAATCTAAAATATCTAAGTCCGACCTTGAGAGGTACTTAGAAGAGCCTCTAGTTGATGAACTGCAGACTTTGATGTTTTAACTTGGTGGAAGATGAACAAAAGCAAATATCCTATTTTGGCTAAGATTGCTTAGGATATCTTAGCCATACCTGTGACGACTATTGCGTCAGAGTCAACTTTTAGTACTGTGGGTAAATGCTTGAGTCCACATCGTAGCAGACTTCATCCTAACACATTGGAAGCGATCATGTGCACTCAACATTGGTTATGGGCTGCTTATCGAGGTATATAAATATTTTTTAGAAAATTTATAAATATTTATTTTTATTTTGTTAATACTTTATTTTTTATTAGGTGGAATTCCTGAAGAATAAATTTTTACTGGAGAGGAATTGCAGAATGAAGACGAAGGCCCACAAGAATTAGAATAGAATTTATTTCTTGCAAAATTATGGGTAATGAAATTTTATTTTTATTAGTTTTGTAGTATTTTTATTATTTTAAATATTAAAAGTGTCTAATTGTTGAATGATGAAAAAATAGGTATATCTAAATTTAAAATTTAACATTATTGTATTGTATGTAATATAATTAATTATTTGAAAAACTTTGGATTTTGGCTAAGTCCATCCTAGCCTAAGCTCATGTGGGCTTAAGTCCAGCCCAATCCAGATCAAAATTGACTTGGGCTTTTTAGGACTTGGACTTCAAAAAAAAAAATTAGGACTTGGACATGGACTTAACAAAATCCAGTCCAAATGCCCACCCTAAGTAAAAGTTGCAACTCGCAACACAGACACACAGAGACAGGGGACTTTGTCGTCCAATTTTAACTTTAAGACCTTCATTTTTAATCTCCAATAGACGTGCTTGATAATATAGGACTTAAAATTGAACATTCAGATTTTGGGTTCGAATTTAATGATGTGTTTTTTATAAGTGTATAAGATAGTCAGAAATTTTACCTATTCTATTTAAACTCAGATCGAGTGATTTGACGACGAAATTTCTAATGTCTCCACAAAAAAAAATGTCTTCACTTTTCAATTATTTCAATTATGTACTTTTTATAATATTCAATTGAAATAAATAAATATACGCCGTATCTTTTCTCTTTGGGTTTCCGTGAGGGCGGTGATAATTGTTTGAGGGAGTGGGATGCTCAGAGAGCTTGTGACAGAGAGCAGAAACTAGTAAGAGAGAAGTAAAACTTGGATGAATGTAGAGAAGCCCCTTTGTATGTTGAGTTATGTCTCTTTTTATAGACTTTGGAAGAGATTACTTCATAGTTGTAACAGAAGCTGGCAATGGGCCCACAACGTGCTGACATTTCTGGCAAAGGAGCCCACAACGTGCTCTGGATTTCATCTTTCGGTGATGAAGAATATTTACATGTGATAATATATATCGTTGTGGGACACAGGAACTGGACGACGCATGATGTCCCGGGCTCGCGGCCCGGTCGGGAGTACGGAGTAGCCACGGGGGACTAAATCGGAGAATAATGGAGTCGCCACCCGGTGTGAATCGGGAAAATGAGATTTAAGGCCGCACTCACCCCTCGCAAGGGAAGACCTCAAACCGTTGGGTTCGGAATGGTCCCTTACTCATGCCACTTGTAATGAAAGGATTTATGTAATAATTTAATCAGGCTTAAGTAGCACTTATTTCCAAGAGTATCATGCTTCTAAATTCACATGTACAAAATAAAACTTACGCATATATTTCACATCTAAGATTGCATGCTTGGAAGTACATCAAAGGAGCGACAAACATACAACTTCATTGGCATATTGTATTCAAGAAAACACAAGCACACATACTAACCACACAAGCACACATGTGAGCACATTCTCAAGTGGTACGTGGAATTGTATCCCAAGTACAGACCGTACTACCGTCCATTCGGAATCGGGTACGGAATTTATGTCTGGGTTTCCATCCGATATACCACAAGAAATAATACTCAAATGTTATCATGACATAGGTATATGAATTATAATACATTAAACACATTGTATTCATACATGTGGGGATAGCTACTAGGAAAACTATGTATGAAATCTGATGAAAAAGACTCAGTTCATTGGGTACGCGTTCGCGTAGCGTTTGAAAACGCGTTCGAACGGTAAACAGAAGGTTCGCGTTCGTGTAGCGTTCAAGAACGCGTTCGAACGGAACCAGACCTGATGCATGATAAGACTAAAAAAATGCGTGTGCGTTCACGTAGCGTTCGAGAACGCGTTCGAACGGTAAACAGAAGGTTCGCGTTCGTATAATGTTCGATAACGCGTTCGAACGGAACCAGACCTGATGCATGATGAGACTAAGAAAGTGCGTGTGCGTTCGCGTAGCGTTCGAGAACGCGTTCGAACGGTAAACAGAAGGTTCACGTTCATATAGCGTTCGATAACGCATTCGAACGGAACCAGACCTGATGCATGATGAGACTAAGAAAGTGCGTGTGCGTTCGCGTAGCGTTCGAGAACGCGTTCGAACGGTAAACAGAAGGTGCGCGTTCGTGTAGCGTTCGAGAACGCGTTTGAACGGAACCAGACCTGACGCATGCAACACAAAGAATAAAGACAACAATGTCAAGCTTAGTATGTCCGATTAAACGTATCTTGCATTCAACCGAACACACATCAACTGGCGCGGCAAAGCATCGTGGTAAAGGGCTTTAACCCCTCCCCATAGGGGATCTTTCATTGCACTTACTAAGCCCATGCGCTCGATTGAATCATGCATACAAAGAATTAAAAGCAATAATATCAAACTTAGTATGCCTGATTGAACGTATCTTGCATTCAACCGAACACACGTCAACCGGCGCGGCAAAACATCATGGTAAAGGGCTTTAACCCCTCCCCGTAGGGGATCTTTCATTCCCCTTACTAAGCCCATGCGCTCGATTGAATCACGCATACAAAGAATTAAAAAACAATAATATCAAACGCAGTATGCCCGATTGAACGTATCTTGCATTCAATCGAACACACATCAACCGGCGCGGCGAAACATCGTGGTAAAGGGCTTTAACCCCTCCCCGTAGGGGATCTTTCATTCCACTTACTAAGCCTATGCGCTCGATCGAATCATACATAAATAAGCAACATGCAGAATTCAAGTGACGAAAAATAATAAATAAATCAAAGCAACATGAAACAAAAGAAGATGTTGTTTACTCAAGCGGTACATGGAGTTGTATCCCAAGTACAGACCGCACTAACGTCCATTCATATTCATCATATACCCACAACACGCATCATACACACACAAGATTCAACAAATAATTAAAATACAGTTAAAATAAATAACAAAAATCAAATAAAGATGAGTGTGGAAAGTACCCTCAGGTCTAAACTTTTTGCCAACTTTCGGGCTTGCGTTTCACGGACGTCGGAAAGGGTACAGCTCCTCAACTTCTCCGGTTCACTGTTTAACGCCCTAGCTCACTGTTTTGCTGTTTTGCTTGCCGTTCGGTCTCCGTTCTACTGCTGTTCGGTCTCCGTTCTGCTGCTGTTTGGTCTCTGCTTTGCTACTCACTGTTCAGGTCACATGTTTTGATATTTCAACGAACTGTTTCGAGTGTTTTTTGTGGTTTTTTAGTGTAGTTTGGTGTGGTTATTTCAAGGGTTATAAGTGCAGTTTATGTTACTGGTTTAAGGGATTTTAGGGACTGTTTTGGGAGTGGTTTGGGCTGCTGTCCAGGCGTGTTTCAAGGGCTGTTTGGGGTGTGTTTGGGCTGCTGTTTGGAGGTATATTTTCGGTGATGGAGGGCTGCTGTATGGGGGAGATTTTCGGTTATGGAGTGGAGAAGATGAAGGGAATTGTTTATGTTCTTCTTGTTGCTATTGCCGTGAGTGGCTAAGGCTCTTTGTGTTGTGATTTTTGTGTGAGTTATCTGTATGAGCTAGAGGATACATGTCTTGGTTATGGGTTGTTTATATAGAGAAGTGCTAGGGTTTCACCTTGTCTCACAAGGAAGAGATTTTGGCATTAAAGAGAGATATGATTTGGTGTTAGACAAGGAAAGCAAGGGATTTGATGGGGGACAAAATTTGGCTAGATTAGAAATGCAAAATATTTAATTTGTTATGATTGATTTTAATTAGGCATGACATCTTTTTAATTTAGTATGTGATTTTGTTTGGTTAGGAAGTTAATATATTTGATTTATCTTTATTATGTATGATTATATTTTATGTTTTATTTAATTGGTAAATGGTTTAAATATTTTATTTAATATTTAATTTTATTTCCCATGTGTTTTAAATGTGTTTTATTAATTGGGATGTGTTTTATGGGCTTTGGGGGGCTAATTGGGCTGGGGTGCGAGGCTAGCAGCAAAACCAGAAATACCGACTCCGTTCGAACACCCATTCGAACGATACACGAATGTCCGCAATCTGTCTGACGTTCGAACGAAGTAACGAATGCAGCACTAACGAAGACAGTGAACTTGTGAAATGAACTCGATGACGTACTTATTCTGAATTTCCCCTTCCGACCTCTGTTTCCCGCAATATCCTTAGCTAAAAAGGTAGTGCCTCCAACTGAGACTCATCATCGGGTTTCACATGCGAAAATGCGATGCCTACAATCGTGTTTAGGAAAAGAGAGAAACAGTCGGTGAATAATTAAGGGGGTTTGTCCTTAAGCTGTTGGATTTGCTTTTGTAAAAGATTTAACGTTTAATGGGCTGAGTTATCGCTTTGGGCCTCACCTAGTATTAGGTTCAAAGTGAAAAAATGATTTTGCCCTTGGCCCAAATTTGGCCCGTACAGTTTGTCCCCTACTCTCTAAGTCAAGAAGCCCTTGACTTGGAGAGTAATTTTATGCATGTCGTACGAAACATGATATACAAGAGTACCTGTCAGAATTCTAGGTACTTTCCTTTTTATCGTATGGGTTTGATGTCTCCTATTCGTGAGGATAGAAGAGCTGCAGAGTCTTTTCAAGTTATTTGGTCGAAATGTAGTCTCTGTCATAAACTTGAATCGACATGAGACATGAGTGATGTTCCTAGTCGACTGAACCTGCTGAAGGTTCAATGCATATTTTACACGATATTGATCGTTTGGATGTTGAATAATCGATGTCTTCAGTTGACTTGACATGAGTCCATGGGTCGACTGAACCAGATGAAGGATCAAGAGTTATTTTTCAAAACATTGTATCGTATGGATTGTAGGAAGTCCATTTCTTCATTTGACTCGACATGAATCATGGGGGATGTCCCCGATCGACTGAACCAGATGAAGGTCAGGAAAATCTTCATACTACTGGTCAATGACCATGAGAGTCTTGAAATTTTTCTAGACCAGATGAAGGTCATGTGTTGAACTCGATTCTACATGAGCCATGGGGAATATTCCCAGTCGACTAAACCAGATGAAGGTTCAAGAGTTATTTCACACGACATGTGTCGTCTGGACTGTAAGAAGTCAATGTCTTCATTTGACTCGACATGAGTCTATGGGGGATGTCCCCGGTCGACTGAACCAGATGAAGGTTCAGGAGTAAATTTATTCACACTATAGTGTCGTATGGACTGGGGGAAGTCCATTTCTTCATTTGACTCAACATGAGTCTATGAGGGGTGTCCCCACTCGACTGAACCAGATGAAGGTCAGGAAAATCTCTATACTACTGGTTAAGGACCAGAGGAGTCTATAATTATCGTCCGGACTAGATGAAGGCCAGGTCTTGAACTTGACTCTACATGAGCCATGGGGAATATTCCCAGTCGACTGAACCAGATGAAGGTCATAATAATCTCCATACTACTGGTCAATGACCAATTGAGTCTTCAAATTTTTCTAGACCAGATGAAAGTCATGTGCTGAACTCGACTCTACATGAGCCATGGGGAATGTTCCCAGTCGACTAAACCAGATGAAGGTTCATGAGTTATTTCACACAATATGTGTTGTCTGGACTGTAAGAAGTCCATGTCTTTATTTGACTCGACATGAGTCTATGGAGGATGTCCCCGGTCGACTGAACCAGATGAAGGTTCATGAGTAAATTTATTCACACTACAGTATCGTATGGACTGAGGGAAGTCCATTTCTTCATTTGACTCAACATGAGTCTATGGGGGGTGTCCCCAGTCGACTGAACCAGATGAAAGTCAGGACAATCTCCATACTACTGGTCAAGGACCATGGGAGTCTATAATTTTCGTCCGGACCAGATGAAGGCTAGGTCTTGAACTTGACTCTATATGAGCCATGGGGAATATTCCCAGTCGACTGAACCAGATGAAGGTCATGACAATTTCCATACTACTGGTCAAGGACCAAGAGAGTCTTCAAATTTTTCTAGACCAGATAAAGGTCATGAGCTGAACTCAACTCTACATGAGCCATAGGGGATTTCCCCAGTCGGCTGAACCAGATGAAGGTCGGGACAATCTTCATACTACTGATTAAGGACCAGAGGAGTTTATTGTCGTTTGGACCACATGAAGGCCATATCTTGAACTTGACTCTACATGAGCCATGAGGGATATCCCCAATCGACTGAACCAGATGAAGGTCAGGAGAATCTCTATACTACTGGTCAATGACCAGGGGAGTCTTCAAATTTTTCTAGACCAGATGAAAGTCATGTGCTGAACTCGACTCTACATGAGCCATGAGGGATGTCCTCAGTCGACTGAACTAGATGAAAGTTCAGGGTACACTTCATACTACGGGGAGTCTTCAATGTCGTCTGGACTAGGAGTAGTCTAGGTCTTCAACTATGTCCATATGGCATTGCTTGCAAATTTCAAAACCATAATCATGGTAAGTAAAGAAATGAGAACATTGGTACATGCGTCTGTTGTGTCGACTAGGCAGAAGGTTGATAATGATGTCCCATATAGAGGATGTTTCTTTGTCTTATGTTTCAAGTCGACCATATATATTCATGAAGGTACAAGGGAATCTACAGATTACCAGATCTGATGGAGGTCTAAGAAAGTTTTCATTCTACTATACTTGAAGAATGTACATCAGACTCTACACTCCATATGACCCAATGAAGGTCCAAGAAAGTCTACATACTCCACTATACATGATGAAGGTACATGAGAGTCTACACTCCAGACATTATGAAGATCCACGAGGGTATTCATTCTTCATTCCACAGGATCTAACATGGGTCAATAAGGGTGTCTTTACTCTGCTAGACCTGATGAAGGTCTATGAGGGACTTTCCTTCTCATACTACTAGACCTGATGAAGGTCCATAAGATTATTGTCGAATGAGTTATCAAAAAGACCTGATAAATAAAGGTCCATGAAGGTCATCACTCATTCTTCTGATGATGGTTTATGAGACTACGGTCGAATGGACTTGATGAAAGACCAAATAAGTCATCACTCACTCTCCTAGACCCGATGAAGGTCCATGAGACTACGGTTGAATGAACTTATCGTATGGACTTGATAAATGTCTATCAAGGTCATCATTTACTATACTAGACCTAAAGAAGGTCTATGATGCTACAATGGAATGAACTTGATTAAAGTCATCACTTCTCACTCTTCTATGAGACTACTGTCGAATGGAATTGTCGAATGGACTTAATGAAAGTCCAATGAGGTCATTACTCACTATACTAGACCTGAAGAAGGCCCATGATACTACAATGGAATGAACTTGATGAAAGTCATCACTCATCTCTCTTCTACGAGACAATTGTCGAATGGACTTGATGAAAGTACAAGTGAATCTTCATTCTACCTAACCTGATGAGGGAAATGAGACTACGGTCGAATGAACCTGTTGAAGGTCCATGATACTATTATCGAATGGACCTGACAAAGTGATGTGATCCAGAATGAGCTCTGTTTGTTGGGCCAAGTTAACTTGAAGTTGTGGCTGATTGCATGGCTTGGTCAAATTGGTGTATTTGGGCCATTTTGGTGGATTTGGAAGATTCATTGGGTTCTGGAGTTTGGTCCATCCATGAGAAATTATGTGAAGAATTTATTATGTTTAAAGCAATATTGGAATGGGTCTAGGACGTGCATGGGCTGCCTTGATTGATTTTGGGCTTTATTTCCGAATGGTGTATTAGCAGTGGCGGGATTTATGCAGTCTTCGTATTTTGGACGTAACTTTCTCGTCCGATGTCTGATTTTGGTGATTCAAGTTGCATTAAAAAGAGAACTCGTAGCTCTACAGCTTTTAAGTTTTCATCAAAGTCTAGTTCGGACTCCTTCATGGTCTAAATGAGGACGCAATATATCCCTATAGTTTTTATATTTTATATTTTTTTATGTTATGTGTTGTTTAAGTGTTGGGCTGAACATTAATTAAATTAAAAAGCCCATAGATGAAATTTTCAAGTATTTTATTATATTTTGGTAGAATTAGGGTTAGCCACCTATTTAAAGGGGAATTATTCATTGTAATGGATAATTAACCAATAATATATCTTTTTACAAAATAAATTGACTTGTGTCATCTTGAGGGAGTGAATTCTTCCTTGGTTTTACGGAACAAAAGCTTATCAACGTGTGGCAAGCGTTGTGGCGTTGTATCGCTGTTCAGGATTCTCCAAAGAAATAAAGAAAGGTTTTTAAGGGCAATGTTCCTTAAGGGTTGGACTTGATCTTGGAAGGATTTTGTTCTTACAAAATCAAGATTCGCGGTTCTTGGGGCTTAGAACACGTGGAGAGGTTTGCTTGGCTTTGTTCCAGGCAGGTTTCTATCATTTGGTATCAGGAGCTCAGGGTTCCAAGGTCAAGATTTTCTCTATCTTTATCGTTTTATAAAGTTTTAACATTCCTTTTTTTTTTCTCCTGTTTTTTTTTTTTTTTTTGTCTCTTCTCATCTCAATTTTTTTTCTTATTTCCTTTGTGTTTTTCATGTTTATGACCGATTCTTGGATGTTATTATAATGCTCTTTCATGGTAATAGCATATAGGATTCAGTTCTTAGAGTTTTTGAGTCAATTAAAGTCGAATTTATCTGTAATTTTCGGATCAGTTCGGTCAGAATTTTTCAGCTGCGCACTGATTTTCAAACTGTTGTAACTTTTGATCTAGAAAGAGTTACGGGACCCATAATATATCGATTTATAAGTACTCCAGGAGACGAATTCATTAGTCATTGGCCGTACTCAATCCGCTTAAGTTTCGAGTCTCAAAATCCCTTTCAAAGTTACGAATTATGTCTTGTTTCAGTTCAGTTTGTCTCTTATTTTACTTTGGTTTATTTTTTTTATTTTTTTTAGTTAGTTTCTTTATGTTTGTTTTCATATTTTCTTGGTGATTCTTTGAGTCTTTCCTCATTATTGGCGTCTTTCGAGTAAGGGTTGATTTATGTAAATAATTTGATGGATAAAATGGTATTTATCTTTCGCACGAGATGCTCTATCAATAGTAAAGTGTGTAACATGATTATTAATATAGGGAATCACACAAATTTAGCTAGCACTACCCTTGTGGAAAAATTGGGATTACCATTGATACCTCTTGATAGACCTTATAAGTGGACGAGTGATTTCGGAGAGTTCGAGGTTGCTAAGCAGGTTGTGGTAAATTTTACAATTGGGAAGTATGTTGACCAAATAGTTTGTGACGTGGTTCCTATGTATCATACGCATGTTTTATTGGGTAAGCCTTGGTATAAATTCAATAAAGTAGTTTATGATATGGATAGGAATATCTACAAATTTATGTGTGGTGAAAAGATTATCAAGCTTGCTCCTTTAACACTACAAGATGTCGATGAGGATGAGTTGTACATGCAGAGGAGTGAAGAAGAGTGGGCTAAAAAGAAAAGTGCAATTGCACTTGGAATGTTACTAGGAGAGCTTCCAGAGTTGACAGAGAAAAATACATTAGCAAAATATGAAGTAAAGCAGGGTACGAGCGTAGCCTTGCGTAATGAAATGAAACATGTTGATGTTTCAATAAATAAGAGTAGGGTGGTTGATGGTGTTGATGATAATGATGATATTGATGTGAGCGATAACATTAGTGATCATGATTTGGTTGTTCATGATTCCAATGAGGTGCTTGAAGTTACTGTTAAGGGTGACTATCATATGGAGCAATCTGATGTTGGTTGTGAGGACATGAGTTATGGTATGCAAAAAGTACATGTGGCTGAATATGTAGAGTGTGGTCAGATCGTGGATGAGAGTGTTGATTGTTTGAGAAAGCGACATGGGCATGTTGAGTTTGTTTTAAATGAGATTTCAAATGTGAATCCATGTGGGAATCTCTTTGCTGTTGCAAGTGGCGTTAAGAATGAGAGTAGCAATGAAGAGATTGAGAGTGGAAAAGTATTGCCAAAAAGTCATTCATTCGCCTTATTGACTTTTGCTCACCTTAACCATTTTTTTCCATGTGATTTTCTTTTATTCCAGGATTCTCGTCCCATTGATCTTGTCATTTTTATCTATGACCCGGGTTCGGATTCGAGGTCGAATCCTTTTCAAGAGAGGGAGAATGATGTGATCCAGAATGAGCTCTGTTTGTTGGGCCAAGTTAACTTGAAGTTGTGGCTGATTGCATGGCTTGGTCAAATTGGTGTATTTGGGCCATTTTGGTGGATTTGGAAGATTCCTTGGGTTCTGGAGTTTGGTCCATCCATGAGACATTATGTGAAGAATTTATTATGTTTAAAGCAATATTGGAATGGGTCTAGAACGTGCATGGGCTGCCTTGATTGATTTTGGGCTTTATTTCCGAATGGTGCATTAGCAGTGGCGGGATTTACGCAGTCTTCGTATTTTGGACGTAACTTTCTCGTCCGATGTCTGATTTTGGTGATTCAAGTTGCATTGAAAAGAGAACTTGTAGCTCTACTGCTTTTAAGTTTTCATCAAAGTCTAGTTCGGACTCCTTCATGGTCTAACTGAGGACGCAATATATCCCTATAGTTTTTATATTTTATATTTTTTTAAGTTATGTGTTGTTTAAGTGTTGGGCTGAACATTAATTAAATTAAAAAGCCCATAGACGAAATTTTCAAGTATTTTATTATATTTTGGTAGAATTAGGGTTAGCCACCTATTTAAAGGGGAATTATTCATTGTAATGGATAATTAACCAATAATATATCTTTTTACAAAACAAATTGACTTGTGTCATCTTGAGGGAGTGAATTCTTCCTTGGTTTTACGGAACAAAAGCTTATCAACGTGTGGCAAGCGTTGTGGCGCTGTATCGCTGTTCAGGATTCTCCAAAAAAATAAAGAAAGGTTTTTAAGGGCAATGTTCCTTAAGGGTTGGACTTGATCTTGGAAGGATTTTGTTCTTACAAAATCAAGATTCGCGGTTCTTGGGGCTTAGAACACGTGGAGAGGTTTGCTTGGCTTTGTTCCAGGCAGGTTTCTATCACAAAGGTCCATGAGACATGGTCGAATGAACCTAATGAATGTCTATGAGAATCACCACTCTACTAGATCTGATGAAGGTCCATGAAGCTATGTTCGAATGAACTTGATGAAAGGACTAAATAAATCTTCATTCTACCTATCCATGATACTATTGTCGAATGGAAATGACAAAGGTCCATGAGACACGGTCGAATGAACCTAATTAATGTCTATGAGAATCACCACTCTACTAGACCTGATGAAGGTCCATGAAGCTATGGTCGAATGAACTTGATGAAGGTCCATGTGAATCTTCATAACCTGATGGAGGTTATGACATTCTCCATTTTACTAGTCAATGATTATTTTCAAGTCGAATGGATGTAGCTCAAATGACTGTACATGATCATGAAAATTATTTAATAAAAACGAATAAATATTTGTACCTGTCATATGGAGGTTTTGTCGAATGGACTAATTGTCGGATGGGCTAGATGTCGTTCATGCGTATAGAAGTGTATGAAATAATATGGCATTTATGTTGTCCAAAGCAACTGATGGTCTTCCAAGATTTAATAACTCCCTTCGACAGGCTGTGAGTTGGTGTCGATTAACTATTTTGTATACTCAGCTATCTAACTTCTGTCCTTTCACGTAGTCTTGAGGAGATTAAAAACTTTTCATTTTAGACTGGAGGAGATGGCAATCCTTCCACGTCATCTGAATGGGATGACAATCCTATTAGCATCGCCTGAAGCAGATGACACACCTTTCATGTCGTATGAAGAAGATTGAGATTTATCCATGTCGTCTGAAGAAGATAATTATCCAATCATGTCATCTTTCACGTCGGCTGGACATTCCATCAATGATAATTTTCCCACGTTGTCCTGAGGTAGTGACAATCCATCCATGTAGTATGGAGTGTAGTATGGAGTTGATGCTTTATAGGGAAAGAATGTTGATGTTATCCCGATTCAGCTTTTCCTTATTGATAGTTTGACTGCAGGTAGACTGGAGAGAATTACTCCAACATTTCCTTTCACATGGAATATGTGATTTGTCGTGATAGGTCAGCTGGAGAAATATGATGGCTTCTTTGGTGATTAAATGGATAGTCGTCTGATGGTGGATTTTCACTTGCCATATTCTTGAATGCTTCTAAGAGATTGAGTTAATAAGATAGTTGAAAAGAGTTGTAGCCTCACGCATTTGAGTGGCCGAAGAATGAATTATGTTCCAGATACTATTGGAGATTAGTACTGGAGTTTTACATGGATCAATTTTCATATTCCATTGATCGTAACTGTTTTGTAGAGTGGCTGATTATGCCACCATAGGATTTGATGTCTGTTTGTAAGGATTGTAAACTGAGTGGTCTTTGCTTGCTATGAATCGCTAAGGCCCCACGGTGGGCGCCAAATTGTGGATGCTGGATTTCAGCCGAGGTCCACAATCAGAATTTGTAGGTTGGGGGCACTAGCGATCCTGTAAAACAAAGGTAGAGTGAGCGGGAGTAGACTACCCACCGGTGTGGTGGGTGCCGGGGGCACTCCGACGCTCAAGTCAGTAGTCTGAAATGAGCAGTAAATATGTAAATGTGAAAAGCAAGGTTTGATGTTACCTTGAACTCTTTGGGTTTCCGTGAGGGCGGTGATAATTGTTTGAGGGAGTGGGATGCTCAGAGAGCTTGTGACAGAGAGCAGAAACTAGTAAGAGAGAAGTAAAACTTGGATGAATGTAGAGAAGCCCATTTGTATGCTGAGTTATGTCTCTTTTTATAGACTTTGGAAGAGATTACTTTATAGCTGTAACAGAAGCTAGCAATGGGCCCACAACGTGCTGACATTTCTGGCAAAGGAGCCCACAACGTGCTCTGGATTTCATCTTTCGGCGATGAAGAATATTTACATGTGATAATATATATCGTGTTTAGGAAAAGAGAGAAACAGTCGGTGAATAATTAAGGGGGTTTGTCCTTAAGCTATTGGATTTGCTTTTGTAAAAGATTTAACGTTAATGGGCTGAGTTATCGCTTTGGGCCTCACCTGGTATTAGGTTCGAAGTGAAAATATGATTTTGCCCTTGGCCCAAATTTGGCTCGTACAAATTGTAACTTTCATTAATTAATATTATTTTTTAATATGATACCTTTAATAATGAACATGCAACTTCAACCATTAGACTTGTAATTTTTTTTCAATAATATGCAATTGCATATGCCTCGAAAAACTGTACATGTAAATATAACAATTGAATATGCAATGAATACCATTAGACATGCAACATTCAACAATAAACATGAAACATTTTCTAATATGAAACTTTTACAATGAACATGCAACTTCAACCATTAGACGTGTAATTTTTAGCAATAACATGTAATTGCTTATTCCTTGAAAACCGCACATGTAACTATAACCATTGCATATGTAATTAATACCATTAGACATGTAACTTTCAACAATAAACATTAAAACAATTTCTAATATGAATTTTTTTTACAATGAACTTGCAACTTCAACCATTAGATGTACAAAATATTTAGCAATAATATGTAATTTCGTATGCCTTGAAAATTGAATATGTAGGTATGACCATTGAACATGCAACTAATACCACTTGCAACTTTCACTAGTAAATATGTAATATTTATAATATGAAATATTTAATAATGAACATGCAATTTCAACCATTAAACTTGAATTTTTAACAATAACATGCAATTGCATATGCCTCGAAAATCGCAATGTAAATATGACCATTGAATACACAATTAATACCATTTGTTTACGACTGATTTTCGTTTCAGGGATAAATCGATAAACTCACTCCTCGAACAATCTCCCCTCAACTTTGAATTTGTTTGGTTTGGGGACCAAAGGCAAACTTAGCAAAAGAAGAGAAAACACACAGACAAAACAAAGGGTTTAACGTGGTTCGGTGGAATGGGTCCAACCTACATCCACGGTCACAAGGGAAAAATGAAGTTTTTATAACATGGTTGGGTATGTCCGACCTGCCTATCTCTCAAGCTCGGTTGACCAACCTCTTACAAGCTCGCTCTTACACTTAAGCTTTTTGCTCTCTATTACAAGTTATGCTTGACTGAATTTGGCTAACCCCTTACAATGATTTCCCAAGCCCTTTTATATACTATGGCAAATTACACTATTACAATGTCTCCATGATGACATCCACATGACTCTGCCATCTGAACTTCATTAAATGATGCTACTTTTGGTAACTGTCACACACTATCTCCCTATGTCAACCCATACTTCAACCACTCCTACGCGGTAACTTGTGTCAGAAGATAAACATGTAACCTGCCCCAGTCACATAAGACTTTTTGGAGAATGCAAGTCCCTACGCATGAATCATGTCACTCGGTCCTGACCATGCCGTTACAAATCTGACCCGCCATACCAGGTCGAAAACCGAAGCAACAGCTCCTCTAGCCTGCTGAGCTGCCAGGTCGGCTCGGTCCCGAGGAATTAACTCACTTCGCTTCCATGGTAACTCTACACCTCGGGTCGGGTGACTAATGTGAACCGACCCCGACTTCTTCGCTAGGCCGGATGCCCCTATTCTCTGGGCTCGGCCCTCTGAACCTTGGAAATGGAAATCCCATTTATGCCCTCTTAATACTGTGAGAGACCCTTGGGCCTAAAAATCACCATCAACACCATTAGACATGCAACTTTCAACAATTAATATGAAATATTTTCTAATATGAAACTTTTTATAATGAACAAGCAACTTCAACCATGAGACGTGCAAATTTTAGTAATAACATGCAATTGCTTATTCCTCGAAAACCGTACATGTAATTATGATCATTGAACATGCAACTAATACCACTAGAATTGTAACTTTCACTAATAAATATGTGATATTTCTAATATGATACCTTTGATAATGAACATGCAACTTCAATCGTTAGACTTGTAATTTTTAGCAATAACATGCAATTGCATATGTCTCGAAAATCGTACATGTAAATATGACCATTGAATATGCAATTAATACCATTAGATATGCAACATTCAACAATAAACATGAAACATGTTCTAATATGAAACTTTTACAATGAACATGCAACTTCAACCATTAGACGTGTAATTTTTAGCAATGATATGCAATTGCTTATTAATTGAAAACCGCACATGTAACTATAACCATTTCATATGCAATTAATACCATTAGATATGCAACTTTCAACAATAAAAATGGAACATTTTCTAATATGAAACTTTTTACAATGAACATGCAACTTCAACCATTAGACGTGTAATTTTTAGCAATAACATGCAATTGCTTATTCCTCGAAAAACGCACATGTAACATTATAACCATTACACATGTATTAATACCATTAGAAAGACAACTTGTGCCAATAAATATGAAATATTTTCTAATATGAATATTTTTACAATAAACATGCAACTATAATTATTAGACTTGTAATTTTTAGTAATAACATGCAATAAATTTTTTTATTTTTATTAATATTTTACATTACATTTATTAAAAAAATAATATTTTTTTGAACAACTGATTACAATTTTTTCATTTTTTAAAGTGATTGGGTGTTTGTTTGGATTCCACTTGGCAACAAACAAGCACTTAATATTATGAGGCCTTTGCACGTGTCCCTGGGTATCAAATACCTAGGTATCTTACTAAAGGCTATATATATATATATATATATATATATATATATATATATATATATTAGTTTTTGCCCGTGCCTACGACACGGTGTTACAGTATTGGCCCGTGCCTACGGCATGGTGTTAGAGAATTAAATGATTTTATTTCTTAATTAAATGATGTCCGTGTCTACGGCACGGTGTAACAGTATTTGGCCGTGCCTACGGCACAGTGTTACAGTATTTGCCCGTGTCTACGGCACGGTGTTACAGAATTAAAAAATTTTATTTTTTAATTAAATGATTTTAACTTTCTATTTTTTAATTTGAAAATTTTGACTCTTTCCATCAATCAATTCACTCTCTTTCCTCAAATACCAATGAAATGATATGGGCCGTCAATTAAGCCACATAAGAGAGCCGTTTGATACACTCTCTTTCCTCCAACACCATTCTCCTTTATTATATATATATATATATATATATATATCACAAGTAGCCTTTATTATATTTTTATTATCCAATTAGCCAAATAAATTTTGTTTGGATAAAATTATCATTGAAATCAATTCATAATAGCAAAGAACATTGACAAATGCGATCAGTGTGCGATGGGCGCACATTAAAATGGCGGTGCGATTGGTGCTGTCGCACACCCATCTCACCGTGTGATGGGTCGTTGCGCTCCCATCACACGGTGCAATGGGTGTGCGACGACACCCATCCCACCGTCATTTTAGTGTGCGACAAAATCGCACAATCGTAATGTATGCCTACCTAAAATTAATATTTTATCGAACACCTTATGTGCTATATTATTACCTATAATTTTTTAATAAAATAGTTTATATTTAAACCCCATCAATTGAATGAACAGAATTTTCAATTTTCACGAGAAAAAATATAAATTTTGAGTTGAGTATAAGGAGAGAACTTAGAGAAATAGCAAGATTGAAACTTGAAAGAGAGAAATATGCTAGGTGAAGATGTTGAAGAGAGTGCTTGTGTGGAAAGAAAAGACAATGTTGTAAGGAGGGTATTTTGATCACTTTATATTATTGTTGAATGAATATAAAAACTTAATAATGGATATTTAAGAAAAGAACCCTTAAACTTTGCATAATTGACCTAATTTCCCAGAATAAACGAGTTTATTATTAACATGTAACACCATCAGTAAACGGATCTAAACAACTCGTTGACTGATGAAGTGAGGATTAGAAGGAGTCTTCTTCGAAAGTCGAAATCGATTAGGGTGTGAAGCTGAAATTCTTTTATGAACTCTGAATCAAAACTATGGCGTACAGGAGGCAGCAACAGGGATTATCATCTTCAACATCAACATCAACAAGAAGAAAGACATCATCAGAAGATATTATCGATGAAGGTAATAGATTTGAAGAGGATGATGAGTCAAGTTCAGTTTCAAATTCAAATTCGTCTTCTTGGTTAGCTGCCAAAGCCATGAGAGCTTCATCTGCACATAGAGATTCATCTCTCTCTTCTGCTTACTCTTCTCCACTCTACAACCCCACCACCACTTCTTCTTCTCCATCTCCATCTCCATCTCCTCTTCAGGTAAGTGAATCCCTCATCTTCTTATATGTCTTTCTTAGCCAAAGCCATTTATTTATATTATATATAACTGTTTCTTGGGTGTTCTTAACATAGGATTCCAAGCCTTATGAGTACACATCAATGAAAAATTTAAATGAATCCAAACATGGGTTTTGGGGTAATCTGGCTAGAAAAGCCAAAGCTGCTATACTGGACGAAGACGACGATGTGCCCCAACAGTCTCAGCCTCGCCCTCAAAATGCAACACTCCACATGCCTAGATCTGATACAAGACCCATGGTGAGACTTCGAGAGTTTTCTTTACAGATATGATATTGTTTTTGTTTAGAATTTGTTCAGTATTAAAAGGTATTCTATTTTTGATTCCTACTGGCAGTTCCGTCATGAATATCAATCAAATGAGAGGCAGAGCCATCAAAAATCAGACAGTCCTGCCTTACAGAAGGGACTTGATGCGATTACATCTTCTATTAGTTATATTGGTAATGCTGTTGAGGTGAGCTTTTGTCTAAATTCTTTCTTCCACTATATACCCTGGCTTCTATAAAATATATTGATAATGGTTTCCCAATTTCATTTTGATTTTTGAAGCATATTGGTATCATCCACGTGTGTTCTTTGTATTATATATGATCAATTCTCCAATGTGTGCCAACTTTTATACTGATATGTAGATACATGTTTTCCCTCTAATTTACCTATTTTTGTTTCACTTTTCCAGGAGGGCCTTACTATTGTGGAGAACCGAACTTCAGGCATCATTCAAGAAACACGTAAGCATATTCGGAAGAAGCCCGGCAATTCTGTCACTTCTGCCTCACAAAATCAGCGGGTTAAACAACCTCATATGCAGGCCCAAGTCCAATCCCCTGTGCAAAATGATCAAGAACTTCAATTGAAGGCATCTCGCGACGTAAGGTTGCAACTGTATGATACTGGTTCATGTGATAGAAATATATAGCATATTTGGGTTGCCCAAACTTGTCTTAGTATATTTGTCACCGGATATTAATTTAGATACAAGTGACAATGCTTCCTCCTCAGGTTTTTCTTGTATTTGACGTGTCTCTGTGCATTATAGTATGCAGCACATGCTGTGAGCAGAAATACTTGAATGGCATAAAGATTCCAAACTGCATTGAGTTTATTCTTTGGCTTTTGAAAGATTCCTTGTAAAGCTTGGGTTTTTCATTGTTGAGACTTGAGATTTATGTTTCCTTTGCATAACATGTAGGCCCTAGACACGAGGTCGTAATTGATTACCATTATCACCCTAATAATATTTCCAACTTCCATTTTTGCTTATGATTTAATTAATGTATAATATCACATTCTTTGTTGCTTATCTATCCTTGTAATTATCTCCTGTTTCATCTAGTAGTCTATTCTAGGTATTGATGCCTATAAGACACACTTGGTGGAAACAAAGAGGAGGGACTAGAAGGAAATATAGAAATTATTTTTTTTAGGGCTTGATGTTTTTGATGTATTTTAAGAATCCGAACATATCATTTTTTTCATATTCATTGTAGTAGCTCATCTTTCAAGATGAGATGCGTGATTGCCTTCTGCTTGTGCAATAGGTTGCAATGGCAATGGCTGCTAAGGCAAAGCTTCTTCTTCGGGAGTTGAAAACCGTGAAAGCAGACCTGGCTTTTGCTAAAGAGCGATGTGCTCAGCTGGAGGAAGAAAATAAAATCCTTCGGGAGAGTCGTGAAAGGGGAGACAACCCAGAAGATGATGATTTGGTACACCTATTCTCTTTTCTTTTACTTTTGTTGAGTCGATCTGGATGGTGAATTATACCTGGTTTACTTATTTCTTTTTTTGTCAATGGTGGATTTTAACAGTTATACCACTTTCAAAAAAAGAATACGAATGATGATTCTCTTGTTTATTCATTTGTTTACACTCTTAACACTTTCTTCTTTTAAATGCCTTTATTTGGATAGAAATACAAGTTCTTACTTTACAATGTTTAATGTATAAGTGTGTTTGTTGTCTGGTATATTTATGATATCATACTTGGCTACTATGAACAAGAAAAGGGCAAACATCCGTTTTTACACTTCTGGCTACGAGTCTTCAACCCTAAGAAGTATGGATTTGGATATCTATTTCGGAAATGATACGATACGGTTGATAAAGCTTTTTAAAAAATTGGGATACGTGGATACATTTGTGTGTATATATAAGTAATATTAAATATATAATGGAGTTTGATTATATTAACAATTAATTTATTAACACATTTTTACATATATTAAAAGATTTAATCTCATTATCTATTTTTAATAATAAAATTATAGTTGTCATTATTAACACAATTTTAGTTGTCAATTAATAAAACTATAGTTCAACTATTAACATGGTTTTGCATGTATTAAAAGTTTTAATACTGTTGTCTGTTTTCAATAATAAAACTTTAGTTAATTAATTTAAACCTCTAGTTGTCCATTATTTAATACCATATCTACTACCAATAATAAGTGTAAAATGTGTAGTAATCTATTATCTTAAAACACATTTACTTTCTTTGAAGTTGTTAATTAATAAATATTATCTATTACATAATCATACTTTATCATCTATTTAAAATAGTTTAAAACCAATAAAACTCTTCTTTTTCACGTGTCCTAAAGTTTCTGATATGTATCGGAAATTTTAAAAATATTAAAAATATAAAATAATTAAAAAAGTATCTGATATGTGTCCAAGAGTATATGAAGGTATCCAAGCTTGGATTCGTATCCATATGCAAGTATCTGTGCTTCTTAGCTTCAACCGACTGCTTTACTCAGTTCAATGGTTTATTTGAACTGATGCATTATGGACTCATAACTCTACGTGGTTTATGTGTTTTGTGCATCTGCCTGTACATGTTTATTATATAGAGTGAGTTTGTGTCCGTTGGAGAGTTAATAATGAGGTGCAACAGATGTCATAGACTGTTTCTGGTATGGACATAATTATTACAGATTTCAAAGTTAGTAGGCTAGAGGACGGAATTATTAACTGTTTGGCAAAATCTTAAATGGGTTGTCATTTCTATGGACTTGTAGTTTATTGTATCTTTGTGAGATTGAATTAAATTGATCTCCATGTACTGAAGTCTGAAGAAATCCAAAACTGATTCCTGCATTTTGTACTTCAGATACGGCTTCAACTAGAAACACTTCTGACAGAGAAGGCTCGACTGGCGCATGAGAACTCAGTCTATGCACGTGAGAATCGCTTCCTAAGGGAGGTTGTTGAGTATCACCAGCTCACAATGCAGGATGTTGTGTATTTGAATGAGGGTACTGAGGAGGTTACTGAAGTATACCCGATTAAGGTTGTGTCCAATTCACAGTCTATACCTGCTGCATTGGTACCGCCATTTCCAACCTCTTCACTGCTCCCTGAGGGGCCGCTTCACACAAGCTTGCAAGTGACTCAGGATGGCTTTCCCCGTCCTTCACCACCACCAGAGGTTGCCCAAATGCCAGGTCCACAAAGCTCTCGATAATCTGTTTGAATGGTATTGCCCTGTACCAACAGAAGTTTGAAATTGTAACAATACATATTCTTATATTTTATTTATTTATTCCCTGGTATTAGTCCGTCCCCTTGTTGGGTGATTATATATTTATATAAGAGTAATGATATATGGATTAAAGGGAGACCTAAGGGTGACTAAAATTAATCACAAAGTACATGTACTATGCTACTAAAAAGCAATTTTAACATGTAGTACATGTATTTTGTGATTAATTTTAGTCGCCCTTCCGTCTTTTTTTAGTTTGTTTATCATTTTCCTTTATATAAACCTTGATGATGTATTTTAAGCCTAGGGTACTCATTTGTTGAACTCAGAAGTCAGAATGTTACTAAGCTATTTTCCTTTCCAAAGCTTATTTTTGGCTTTGATACAATAGTTCAAACACAATTGATCCGTCATTATCTTCAAATGTTGGATTGGTGAGATTGGTAGTGATCCTAAATTTTCATTTGACATGTGAATCCAATGATATGGTCTTTGGAATTGGTTTTGGGCATGCTTACACGTGTGACAGTGATTCACCGACGGCTCACCAATGGAATTAATGGAATTTGCTTTATACCTTTCATCAAATATGGGTTTTTTTTTTAATTTTTTAATTTTTTTTTTTATTTTCGTACTCATTCATACCATAAATATTGTTAATAATTTTTTGGCGTGTTGTGACGCCGCAATAATACATGTACGACTGAACAGACAATATCATATATATTATAACTCTATACATGAATACTCAAATGCAATTCTGTTGTACAAAATATCTGAAACTGGACTATTCTTGACTTGACTGAACTCTATTTCTGACTTGACCTGGTGGACCGAAACCCTAGTGAATGCCATCAGTATCCATTCTCCCGAGTTCATCCTCCAAGAAACCTGCAAAACAAAGAATATGGGAGTGGGGGGTTAGACCGATTGAACGATTTAAGTGAGTGGACGATTTTTAAAATGATAACCGAAATACTTTATGAAAACTCATGCTTTAGAATTCAAATCGGATCTTTTATTAAAAACAGTTCTCTTTCTAGAAACCTTTGTGAAAATCTTTTCTGAAAGTCTCATATAAAGCTGTTGTTTATTTCTGAAATCTGTATCTGTAAACTGATCTCTGAAAATTGTTTTCTAAAAACCTGATATCTGTCTCTGAAAAACCTGACGCATGGGGGCGTTACTTATCGCTGTCCCCAAAGCATATCACTCTTGTCCCTGAAACTAGTGGTCTTGGGGCGTTATGTATCGCCGTCCCCCAAGCCACTGAACTAGAACTGGGGATACGGATCTATGCTACCCTCCAAGCTCTGAGTCTAGGATCTATGGGCATCTGTCATCCCTAGTCCTGAACTAGGATCTGGGGGAGTAACGTATCGCCGTCCCCCCAGTCCTCTACATGTACACATGTCCTCTACGTCAATTCCATATATGTGACAAGTTTTTCCCCATGCCTAGGAAAATCACAAAACTCAACCTATTTAAAAAAAAACTTTCATAAACAGGCTTTTTCTTAAAACAACTGAAAGTAAATCCGGCTAACGCCCTATATGCTGAAAAGTAAGTCTTTACTTAAAATAATATGAATGAAAAATCAACTTAGAAAGAGAGTGTCCACTCACCGATTTAGAATCTGGTTGGCATTGTTTACTCTGTTGAAGGAAACTACGGTTCCTGCGATGATCTAAAATTGATCTATCTAATTAGAAAATGAACTGAGGAGTATATTGCGGAATTAAGCGAAGTTTATCGATTTAAGTACTTGCTATCGCTTCCAAGCGTAACATACTTATATTATGGTGTATTGTATGTATACGAGCTGATACGAGACCCTTAGGGTGGCCTCTAACACGCTAGGGTGGATCTGGAATGAATTAAAAATATTTTGGGGAAATTCCGGTCTTCGCTTCGCGACACAAAACCTTGCGCGTTGCAACGCACACCATTCCAGAAAGGGATACATGAAACTTTCCAGGTCGCGTCGCGACACAAGTCCTTACGCATCGCAATGCTGACAAACCAGAAACGATTCTGCATTAATTTTATGTGTCGCGATGCGCACTAGGTTTCTAAACTTGCTTCCTCAAATTTATTCTAGCCAAATGCATCACCAATGCTTTCATACTAAATCCAATACACAATCCATCTCATTACATCAACTTCACATATTCTAAACTACCATTTTATCATCAAATAACTCTTTAATCTTATAATTTTCAAATTATCCAAAATCTAAAATTTCCATGAATTGGCCATTTCTTAATACAACTAGTTTCTTATTTTGTTATCCACCTAAATGCAATCATTCACATGCCAATAACACTAGCAAAGCATCAATAAAATCAAAGCTCTATATTTCAAGTTTGGGTCAAGAATTCTCACCTTTACTAGTTTGATCATTCTTCATCTTCCAAGCCCTCTAAGCCTATTACTTCTCTTCTTGGCTTGATATGGGAGGATTGTATTTGATTCCCCTTTCTTTTGTTCTCCTTTCCTCTCATTTCTTCTTCTTCTCATTTCTTCTTCTTCCTTTCTCCTCTCTCTCTCACGTTTTCTTCATTCCTTCTCTTTTCTAATTTTGTGAATTGTTGAATAGTACCCTCCCTTTTATACTAGGGGTTATATGTAATTGGTATTAAAGAAGAAAAGTTTAGAAAAGTTGAGAAAGTTTGAGATTTTTCTAGATGGGTCCGCGGTACCATTCACCTAGATTTTTGACCTGCAATTTTGACCTATTTCTGGTTCAAATTTGGAAACATATTCAACGTAGAAGTTGTAGGTATCGATCTTAGATTTCTGATGATATAAAATTCATAAAAATCGGAGTTCGTATGAGAAAGTTATGGCCTAAATAGCATGGGCTATCCGGAGTGATACATCGTACAATCTCGTATTAGAATTTCGAGAAGTTTACTGATTGTTCCCAAAGTTATTTCAGGACTGCATATGTGTCCAATCATAATTTTATATTATGTGATCACTTGTCTCACAGTATAACTGTAGTCAAGATTGCCAGTCGTTATAAATTTAGTCTAATTTAAGATATTTTGTATAACAGAGTTGTGTTTGAGTATTCATGTATAGAGTTATAATATATATATGATATTGTCTATTCAGTCGTACATGTATTATTTTACGAACTATGTAGTGAATTTGGGCAATGGTCTCATATGTAAAGATATATTGAGAAAAGTATCAGTTTTATTTATAGTTAGAAAGTTAGAGGCTTAGGGGAATAGTACGGCTTATTCCTTGCCAGTAACATCTTCTGGATCGGGGATGTTACAAAGATGGTATCAGAGCATGGTCTAGGGAGTCAGTGAATGTAGTGGGTAGAGTGTTGGGGTCTTGTATATGTACTATGTCCAGGATACCCGTATGCGAGGCACTACCTCTCAATTATCCGATCCTCGAGTACGTCCTCAAAGTTCTATAGACAGGTTAGTAAGAATTCCTGAGTTATTTAAGTATCTTTCCTCAGAAATAACTATATTCTTTGAAGATTCTTCAGTAATCATCCCGAACTAATAGCAGAAGTTCAAATTTAGTTATAAAACCAGAAAATACAGTACTAAGAAAAGTCACCTAAGGGAGTGGAAAAAGAGAGTTATACGAAATTAAGAAAAGATGCGTAGATGTTTAACCAGTCAAAGACAAAGGAAAATAAAGAGACATAATGAGATAGTAAAGTTCTAAGGATACCCATCCAGGAAAGAGGAAGAGAAAGCTATAAAGAAAAGTAAGGAAAAATATATAGATGTTCAAGTAACCAGAGACAGTAAGTGGGAAAGATACATAAATAGAGGATAAAGAGAATATTGAAACTTGTAGTAGTAAAAGGAATATAGTAAGCCTGAGTAAGAGTAAAAATGCCAAATAGATCTATATAAGGTTTCTTCTCTTCTATAAGAATTCTTCATTCCTTAGGAAGTTCCTTCAAGCTAAACCTATATACTATGAATATCTCGTATAGATAGAAAGTACTCCGAATAGTAAAGAATAGTAAGAAGTATAAGAGAGGAAAGAAACCATAAATAGATATGGTAGTTCCAATGAACATGAGATGCCAAAAAGGATTTAGAGAATTCCAGATTTTCAAAGTCAGGCTCAAAAGCAGATAAATGGAGGTCATTAGTGGAAATTCTTAGTTGTTTAAACTTAAGAATCCGATAGACAAAGCCCTGACCTATCTAGATTCTCAGCCCTCAGTAATACCGATTAAGGAAGCTGTCCTGACGGAGCCTATCTCATACCTATCTTACATGAGTAATAGACTCTACCAGGACACATAGTATCAGAAAATGACCACGATAACCATTGAGATGTAGAGGCTTGCCCCATCCTTTCCCAACTTAAGATAAAGACAATCGTAAAAAGCCCGACAAGCGTCTATTCTAAAAAACAGAAAATGACCTAGGAAGCCTCCGAGGTTAGAAAAGAGAGAACCCAGTATAGTCTACAGAATAGACCAAATATAGTAGAACTCATATATCAGATCAATACCAGTAGAAACCTACGTAAGTTTAAAGAGGACAGACTCATGAGATTGGAGGTACTCAGGAGTTAACAAGATTATCATCACAAACAAGTAAAATTAGATAGCATAGCTGTAGCCGGTAGCAAGAGCATATGAAAAAGACATAGAAAATAGCCCATGAGAATGAACCATCACCAGTCACAGTAGTACGACATAAATTTAAGAGATAAGATAGGGGAATAAAAAGTAGTAAGAAAGACCAGTATCTATGGTAGCTGAGATAACGTGATTTAATGACAACAACGCAAATGGAAACCTCGGCATAATTGATGAAGATTGTGAAAACCTTAAGACTTAGAGTAGTCGGTGCAGACCCTAGTAGACTGAGAAATGACTTTTCTGTCCAGTAACTCCAACCCCAGTAAGTGTATAGACACCCAACTAGACTATCATTGGACTTGAAGAGTTAACAGAAACTTGTATTCTCAGATCTCCAAGGAAATCGTGTATTCACCCCCAATTTAGGGCCCAACAAGAAGTTGAATAAGTAAAGAAGAGCATCGGACCTGATAAATAGATTGTGTGACAGCTAAACCCAAAAGCTCAACAAGACCTAGATAAGAATCAGAAGATCGTAATATCTTCTATAAGGTGGAGTAGTTTGTAGTCACAGTAAGTTTAGCCAAATCTAGAAGGGATAACATGATCCATAGTACGGCGGAAAGCCTTCAAGGAAGTAAAGGCTCATAAGAGTAAGAAGTTAAAGTAAGCAATACATAGTAACACAGGAGTAAGGTATCCAACTTATACAGAGCTTTCCATCATACCCGAAAAGAAAGGATTAGTGAGAATGCATCACCCAAACTAAAGATACAGTGGTAATACCATAATTGGTTCTAAATGTGGAGTTTTCAAGGAAGTGGTGACCTAAGAGAATAAAGAAATCGAGATAAGGAGGAAAGTCAAGTAACAGAGCAAAACTTAGTAAGGAAGAATAACAGAAGAAGTACGGTAGGAGTTTGAGAGAGTATGAACCTTATGGGAGTTATCAGTTAGAGGTAGTATAACCAATAACCGGAGATAAACTAAGAGTAAAGTTGAAGGAGGTAATTCAGATAGTTTTTAACATAAGTACCTTAGTTGGAATATAATACCAGATATGTGGATAAGAGAGTCATAGGCTCATAGATAAATGGCACGCGCAACTACAACACGTGTAACTAGTGAGAACACCACAACAAGAAAACTCTAGAACAAAACCCACCATCCCAGCCCTCGTAAAAAGAAAAAATTGGCCTCGAAGATTGGCTTAAGATATTCTTAGGAACAAGTGAATGTATAGTTGAAAGAGACCGAAGCATAAAACCTTTAGATATGGTACAAGAACAGAATGGAAAAGGAAAATAGCCTTAAGTGAGAGATTTAAAAGAAAAATTGTCTAGATGAAGCGATAAAGAGATAAAGTACTAGTTTAGTAGCGACAGAGACATAAAAGAATAGCTTTAGACATGGCTAGAGATATGTAGAGATGATATCCTTCTGTTAAGGAAACAGAGACATAGATCACGAAACTCCCAGGTATAGAATAAGATCAGAAGAGAAAACAAAAAGGTCAATAAGTCAAATGTTTGGAAGTAGAACTGTCGAGGTGCGACGACAATATGAGAATAATACTTAGAAGTGAAGACAGAAGTGAATCACAGTGAGATCTCTCAGCATTAGAATGGAACCCAAATGGGTGGTTTGGTAGATATATAATATCGTAGGGATCGAGGAGATAAGTTGCTACAATGTTATATTCAGTACAATGAGTGAGCCATCAAGGTATAATGTACGTAAAAGGACATCAGGTATAGATAAGATTTATAAGTCGTGTGAGAGACAATAATCATATTTGTACTAGCAAAGAAATCAAAAGTGCAGAAGAGTAAACCATAACAGAATAACCAGTGTCAACATTGTAATAAAGAACATAGCTTTAGTATAAAAATGTATATAATCAGGCTTAGTATAGATACCTTGCCCCATAACTCCTCAACCAATCAAGAAGAATCACTAGAGAAAACTACCCTGATGTAACGTCCTAAATAAGGGAACCATCAATTGGCAGTAAGCGTACATGAAAAGGTTAGCTATAAGTCTTAAACCTAGAGATAGTCGTATATGTAAGAACTCGAATGAGGAAGCTAATAAACAAATGAGACTTAGTAAGGAGGAAACTGAGAAAGTCAAATGGTTGGTTAAGATATAATAATAAATGATAAAATAAGGTACACCTTATAAATTCATTCAAGTAAATAGCTGAAGAACCTGAAGTATACACAGGTTAAGGGAAAGAGAAAGTTATTGGTTATAATATAAATGTACTATATGGTACTTTAAATATGAAAAGTAACAGAAGTTCCCAAGGATATTTAGAAGTTATTGTTGTCATGACAAAGAGGTATGAAGGTTCCAAATCAGAATGGAACTATGATGAGTGGGACGGCAGGCCACGAATATAGTACAATTTGGAACCGATAAATCATGTGGATAGTTGAGATAAAGAAAGTCCAATATCGTTAGAGGTTTAGAAATGAGATTTCCCTGATACGTAAGGATAGTTGAAGTATGGCAAGAGTTTTCCAAAAGTTTCAAACCCCAGAAAGAAACGTAAGTATAGCAGAAACAGAAAAGAAGGTAAGGAAAATAAGTATAGCAGAAACACAAGATATTCTTGAACCAAGATGAATCTGCGAGTTGAACCTCAGAAAGGATTCGATGACGAATCCTATTTAAGGAGGGGAGAATTTATAACGACCGGCAAACTCGACTATTGTTATGTTGTGAGACGAGTGATTACATATTATAAAATTATGGTTGGACACATATACACTCCTGAAATGACTTGGGAAACAATCAGTAAACTCCTCGAAATTCTGATACGAGATTGTACGATGTATCACTCCAGACAGCCCATGGTATTTAGGTCATAACTTTCTCGTACGAATTCTGATTTTTATGAATTTTATATCATCAGAAAGCTAAGATTGAGACCTACAACTTCCACGTTGAATATATTTCCAAATTCGAACCAGAAATATATCAAAAGCGTAGGTCAAAAATCTGGGTGAATAGTATCGCGGACCCATCTAGAAAAATATTAAACTTTCTCAACTTTTCTAAAATTTTCTTAATTAATACCAATTAAAAATAACCCCTAGTATAAAAGGGGGGTAAAATTCAATAATTCACAAAATTGAAAAAGAGAAAGAATGAAGAAAACGTTAGAGAGAGTGAGAGGAGAAAGGAAGAAGAATAAGAGAGAAGAATAAGAAGAATACAAGAGAGGAAATGAGAAGAAAATAAGGGGGAAGCAAATACAATCCTCCCATATCAAGCCAATAAGAGAATTAATAGGCTTAGAGGGCTTGGAAGATGAAGAAGGATCAAACTAGTAAATGTGAGAAATCTTGACCCAAACTTGAAATATGGAGTTTTGATTTTATTGATGCTTTGCTAGTGTTATTGGCATGTGAATGATAGCATTTATGTGGATAATAAAATAAGAAACTAGTTGTATTAAGAAATGGCCAATTCATGGAAACTTTAGATTTTGGGTAATTTGAGAATTATAATATTAAAGAGTTGTTTAATGATAAAATGGTAGTTTAGAATATGTGAAGTTGATCTAATGAGATGGATTGTGTATTGGATTTAGTATGAAAGCATTGGTGATGCATTTGGGTAGAATAAATTTGAGGAAGCAAGTTTAGAAACCCGATGAGTGTCGCGACGCGTACTGGAAAATTATTGCAGAATCATTTCTGATTTGTTAGCGTCGCGATGCGCAAGGACTTGCGTCGCGACGCGACCTGGAAATTTTCATGTGTCCTTTTCTGGAATGGTGCGCGTCGCGACGCGCAAGGCTTTGTGTCGCGACGCGAAGACCTGAATTTCCCCAAAATATTTTTAATTCATTCCAGATCCACCCTAGTGGTTAGAGGCCATCCTAAGGGTCTCATATCAGCTCGTATACATACAATACACCATAATATACATATGTTACGCTTGGAAGCGATAGCAAGTACATAAATTAATAAACTTAGCTTAATTCCGTAATATATTCCTCAGTTCATTTTCTAATCAGAATTATCAATTATAGAACATCATAGGAACCATAGTTTCCTTCAACAGAGTAAACAATGCCAACCAGATTCTAAACCGGTGAGTGGACACTCTCTTTCTAAGTTGATTTTTCATTCATATTTTTTTAAGTAAAGACTTACTTTTCAGCATATAGGGCCGGATTTACTTTCAGTTAGTTTAAGAAAAAGCATGTTTAAGAAAGATTTGTTTTAAATAGCTTGAGTTTTGTGATTTTTCTAGGCATGAGGGAAAAACCCACCTCAGTATGTAACTTGTCACAGATATGGAATTGACGGAGAGTACATGTGCACATGTAGAGGATTGAGGGGACAGCGATACGTATCGCCCCCAGATCCTAGTTCATGATTAGAGATGATAGGTGCCCCTAGATCCTAGATTCCGAGCTTGGAGGGTAGCATAGATCCGCACCCCAGTTCTAGTTCAGTGGCTTGGGGACGACAATATGTAACGCTCCAAGACCACTGGTTTCAGGGACATGAGTGGCATGCTTTGGGGGACGGCGATACGTAATGCCTCAATGTCATGGATTTGCACTCCTAGCTCTAGTTAGGCGTATGGGGGGACATCGATAGGTAACGCCCCCATGCATCAGGTTTTTCAGAGACAAATATCAGGTTTTTAGAAAACAGTTTTCAGAGATCAGTTTACAGATACAGATTTCAGAAATAGTTTTCAGAGAAAGGTTTTCTAGAAATGAAAGTTTTCAGAAACATCAGCTTTATAAGAGACTTTCAGAAAAGATTTTCACAAAAGTTTCTAGAAAGAGAACTGCTTTCAGGAGAGAAAAGTTTTCAAGAAAAGATCCGATTTGAATTCTAAAGCATGAGTTTTCATAAAGTACTTCAGTTTTCATTTTCAAAATCGTCCACTCACTTAGATCATTCAATCGGTCTAACCCATCCACTCCCAGATTCTTTATTTTGCAGGTTTCTTGGAGGACGAGCTCGGGAGGATGGATACTGATGGCAGTCACTAGGGTTTCGGTCCGCCAAGTCAAGTCAGAAATAGAGTTCGTTCAAGTCAAGTATAGTCCAGTTTCAGATATTTTGTATAACAGAGTTGCGTTTGAGTATTCATGTATATAGTTATAATATATATGATATTGTATGTTCAGTCGTACATGTATTATTTTACGAATTATGTAGTGAATTTGGGCAATGATCCCATATGTAAAGATATATTGAGAAAAGTATCAGTTTTGTTTATAGTTAGATAGTCAGAGACTTAGGGGGATAATGTAGGGATTTTATTGCGGATATCCGGTAACGCAGCGGAAACGGTGGAAAATCAAATTTTCTGATTTCAAAACTTTTTCTCGGATTAATAAAATAAACTT
>SKCR01028231.1:0-53500 GCA_019454045.1 Zanthoxylum bungeanum
AGAACGGAACATGAACAGTCCATCCAGGATGAGACTGAACCACAATCTTCAATTACACAAGGACTACGTAGGTCGGAGAGAGTCAGGGTAATACCTGAGAGGTATGGATTCCTGATCTCACCTCATGTAGATATTAATCTTATTGAGGATACTGAACCGGCTACGTATGAGGAAAGCGATACAAGGTATCGAGTCCACTTTATGGCAAGAGGCCATGAAGGCCGAAATGGATTCCATGTATACCAACCAAGTTTGGACACTGGTTGATGCACCAGAAGGCGTAAAGCCTATTGGATGCAAATGGGTCTTCAAGAAGAAGACAGACATGGATGGCAACATACAAACGTACAAAGCTAGGCTTGTAGCGAAGGGGTATCGTCAACAACTTGGAGTTGATTATGACAAAACTTTCTCACCTTTGCCATGATTAAATTAAATCCATTCGGATAATGCTTGCAATAGCTGCATATTACGATTACGAAATATGGCAGATGGACGTTAAAAACCGCTTTCCTTAACGGAAACCTGTTGGAGGATGTTTATATGCAACAACCTGACGGTTTTATCGCACCAAGACTTGCAAACAAGGTTTGTAAGTTAAATCGGTCCATTTATGGACTGAAGCAAGCATCGAGGTCATGGAACCAACGTTTTGATGAGGTCATAAAAGAATATGATTTCATTCAAAACGTAGATGATCCTTGTGTATATAAGAAGGTTAGTGGGAGTGCACTGACTTTTATTGTCCTTTATGTCGATGTATTGCTTATAGGCAATGACATTCCCATGTTAACGTCGGTGAAAGCTTGGCTTTCATTGAAATTCTCCATGAAAGATCTGGGAGAAGCAGCTTTTATTCTAGGAATAAAGATCTACCGGGATAGATCTAGAAGGCGACTTGGACTCTCCCAGAGTACATATATTGATAAAGTGTTGAAGAGATTCAACATGGATCAGTCCAAGAGGGGACTGTTGCCAACATCACATGGCGTCTTTCTATCTAGGGACATGTGTCCTAAAACACAAGATGAGAGAGACAACATGAGTCGGACTCCGTCGCCTCGGCAGTCGGATCGATCATGTATGCCATGATATGTACACGACCTGATGTGTCCTATGCTTTGAGCATGTGCAGTCGATATCAGGCCGATCCAGGACAGGATCACTGGATGGCGGTTAAGAGTATCCTTAGGTATCTTAAAAGAACTAAGGATGTTTTCTTAATCTATGGAGATGGAGAACTTGAGGTATCTGGATATACCGATGCAAGTTTCCAAACCGACAGAGACGACTTCAAGTCGCAAACCGGGTACATATTTTGCTTGAATAACGGAGCAGTGAGCTGGAAATCTTCCAAGCAAGATACTGTTGCCGATTCAACAACTGAAGCAGAGTACATTGCAGCAGCAGTGAAGCAGCAAAAGAGGCAGTTTGGATCCGTAAATTTCTAATTGGATTAGGAGTAGTTCCGTTAGCAGCTGAGCCCGTTCCATTGTATTGTGACAATAGTGGGGCTATAGCACAGGCTAAGAACCAAGGTCTCATCAACGATCCAAACATGTTCTTCGACGATTCCATCTGATTCGAGAGATCATACATCGTGGCGATGTGAAGATCGAAAAGAATCGCATCAGAGGATAATATTGCAGATCCGCTGACGAAGGCTATTCCTCGGGAAAAGTTTGAGCGACATGTACATAGTTCAGGTATTAGATGCTTGAGTGACTGGCTATAGGCCAAGTGGGAGATTGTTAGACAGTAATGACCCATAGCGTCACTATTTTGTAAATGATATTGTATTATTGTACAAAATTAACTATGTAGTAATGAAATTGCCTTTTACCGCGTTTTGTAATTTATTTACTTTGATATATAAATGGTAAAAGTCCCTATGATTAGTTCCGGATTGTGATGATATGAGACAGTATCAATCCATAAAGGTTTAATCATAAATATCCCTAGTCGTAGTATTATCGAGATTGGACATCGATAATGCGGAATAGACTAGTACTGCACTCGTGCATGTTGTGAGGGCACAACGGCATAGTTCTCATATATTTAAGTATAGGATACTTATGCAAGTGCGGTAGGAGGTTGTGTTTTACCGATGGTACGGAAAACAGCTTCGCTCTGGATAGACCCCGCGGAGTCCCATTGGTAGTATGTCTGCGTGTCTAGGGAGTCCGCTTCAGGGTAGGTGCATATGATCTTAACCTGAGACTTGCATCGCTAGTACTTACGACAATCGGTAAACTTTAGTTTTGGTTGTCCAGGGCTTTAACGGGTTCTGTGTACACCTCTTCTGGGTTTAATCGAGAATCGTAGTGTATTGGATGTGATGTCAAGATGGAAGTATCACTTCAGACATATGGAGAAGATGATCGCGAGGGATACAGAACTAGTACTCTATAATGGTTGCAACCATCAGGATAATATGACTAGGTCAGGATTATCCGATTCAAAGAGACTGGTTGCTTGATGTCCGATATATGTATCGTACGGTGCAGACACATCTCCAGCCAGGCCTTACATGTGATCATCCGATACTGGTTCGATATACACTATACTACGGTATACTACGCCTGTTATAGATCTTATATTCCAATAAGATATTTCTAGAGAATTGGGTAGACATGGCGTTTTGCTAGAGGCTAACCTTGTCTTGTAAATCGGTAAAAAAAACGTAGTACTTGGTACGTACGTGTTCGATAGTTCGACAACCGGATTTACTGCTGCCAACATATCTAGAGGTCTCTTGGTCGCTTCCCGAAGATTCACCAATCACGTATGATTCAAACTCAATTAATCTTGGATTAATTACGGAGAGACTTTATCTTGGATAAAGTACTATAAAAAGAGAGAGAACGATTAATTTGGAATTAATCGTAAAATTATTATATTCGATATAATAATCGAAATTCGATTTCGACGCGAAATTAAAATTAGATTTTAATTCGGGCAAACGAGTTAATTTAGAATTAATTCGTTAGCGACGTAAATAATAATTTCGCTAGGCGCAATTATTTATTTAAATTCGATTTAATTAACGTCGCGACGTAAGTTCGGTATTTCGGAATAAATCGAACCCGAACGCGTGAGTGCACGTGGGCCCACTTTCATTTGGAAACGTGTGGGGCCCACATGACACATGTCATTATATGCATTATTTTGTTGTTGATGCATTGCATGGAGATAGTGTACAATGCACTCAAGGGTTTTGCATGGAAATTGAGTGTTTGACACTCTAAGCCTTTGCATGGTTTGTGTCATAAGTTTATTATTATTTAATAAATATTATGGCATAAATATAAATTGATTTTTGTAACAAAAAATCATATCTCTTCTCCCTCTCAAATTACCGAAACAGTAAGCTCTCACAGCCGCCTTCTCCATTTCTTCATTTTTGTTGCAAAAACTTGAAGAAAGTGTGTGTGTTTGGAACATTAAATCACATATTTGGCTAGCACCATCAAGGGATCATACAAAGGTGTTATGGGAAACTCATCTTAGAGCTTGGAAGGATCAAACATTGCTTGGAGCTTCTCTTTTATGCTTGGCCGAATCCTTCACTGCACAAAGGAGAAAGTTTTGTTTCATCAAACGCATCCACATTCCGATCTTTGTGAGTATGATTCCGCCATAACTTCAATATTGTTCATTCTCTTATATATTTTGCTTGTTTTTTCTTTTGATCTTGGGACATGGATTAGATTTCCAACATGGTCGGTCTTCATGAGGTCGGTCATGGCAATCTTTTATACCGATAATGATTCTGTCGACCTGATAGTGCCCGGCTATCTGACCCCAAGTGATCGGCGACCGGTCATAAAGTTCTCGGTATATATCTGTGTGGTCGGTCTGGAACCGTAAGGTTTTTTTTCCTTTGACCGTAAAGTGGTCGGGTTGGGTTTTAATGATCTCAACCAAGCAGGGATTTACCCTTCTGTCCTCGTCGTGCTGCTTTAAACATCACAGTGCCTGAAAACACCATCAACAAGCTTGTCGCAGTATATTCCTTAATTTCTGAATCAGAACTAAGGATTAGATCCTTAACGTATGATAAAGAAATTGAAGGATCTTCATAAATCTATACTTAGATTTTAGAAGTACTGAAATTGCAATTGATAACTCTTGGAGAATTAATGACTATTCTCAAGGAGATAAAGTCAAACTTTGCAATTAGACAAGTAGCGCAAGGCGCACCTTACTTCGATATTCTAGAAGGCCGAGGCTTGGCCAAAGGCTTCTGGAATGTTGAAAAGGGCAAAGGCAAAATCATTATAATCTTCTGGGAAGATAAAGGACATATCCCAAAATGTTTGCTTAAATTGTGGCAAACAGGATCGCGGAAGCGTGACTGCCGTTTGGACAAAGTAGACATGAAGGAATTGAAGAATGAGCAAGGCTCCAACTTCAAATATGTTTGTGATTATTATGTTTGCGACTAGTATTAAAATTAGATTTTAAATACTTAGTGTGGTACATAAATATATATTGATGTTCAGAATCTGCTATGAGTAGGATACTGACTTCAATGGAGATTTATCTGCGAATCGAAAACAAGACGAAAGTCGCTGTTTTAACCTCAGAAACCTAATTTTAGGAACTACCATTTGGGTGTGTACCTAAATTAGGAAACTGTTATAATATAACTAGTTTGACTAAATACATTATCTCTATGTCAGTGTTTGACCCGTTACGGGTGAACCTTTGTATTCTAGAACACTAAAGTGTTTTATTATATAAAGATGATATTGAGAAAAACACATTAGATGTGAATAACAGAATTTATATTTTGAATATAAATAAATCTCGAATATATAACATGACAAATAAATAGATCAAACTGATTTGATCAAGAAGAAACTAATTTGTGGCATTGTTATCTGGGACACAATTAAACAAGACTCGTATATCCGCACTTTTGAAGAATGGGTACGCGGACTAATTTGATTCTATTCAAATAAAGTCTACGAATCTAGTTTATTGGGCAAAGTGCCTGAAACACATTTACTTGGTAAAAGTGCCACCGATCTGTAAGCCCTAGTTCATATTGAAGCAAGTGGGCCCATGTCTAGTTAGGTTAGAGGTGGATATGAATGTTTCGTGACCTATACGGATGTGGCATCGCTATATGGTTATGTGTTTCTTTTGAAGAACACAAATCATAAACTTTTATAGTTTTGACACGAAATAGACATACAGATCGGCTATAGTATTAAACCGCCACGGAAAGACCGTAATGGAAAATAATTAAGCAATAAGTTTCTCGTATACTTGAAAGAGTATAATATTCTTTCAAATAGGACTCCTTCGGAACACGTCATTTTGATGGTGTGTCCGAACTGAGTAACCGAATCTTGTTAGACATGAAAATGTTAATCAAGAGTCGCTCTGAGGTACCATTTCCTTCAACGGATAAGCATTAACAGTGCATAACTTATTTTGAATAAGGTTCCATAAAAATCTGTTTGACAGATATCATATTAGATATGAACAGGAAGAAACCTGGTTTTCTCATTCCTGATAATTTGGGTATGCTAGGCATATGTTTGGATGATACCAAACTAGAAACCAAATTGGATAAGTGCCAATTATAGGTTATCCTAGGGATACCATAAGTATTGTACTTATACAACTCACGAGAGAACAATTAGATTGTTGCTCACCATGCGGTTTTCCTAAGAGGAATATCGATATGCAGTGGTAAGTGGGAGGATAGTAAAACTCGATGAAAAAATGAGTAATACTATTCAAGGCACCGAATCCTTAATGGAACACAAATAGTTCATCAAGTATGTAACTATTACCATTAATCTTCGAATACACAAGAACGGCGTGAGTCGGAAAGAGTTAGAAAACAACCTGGGGTATGGGTTTCTGATCTCACCTCGTAAAGATGTCGATCTTATTGAGGTATACCAACTGACTACGTATGAGGAAGTGATACAAGATATCGACTCCCTAATCATGACAAAGTGTCATGAGTCCGAAATGGATTCCATGTATATCAACAAGTTTGGATACTAGTTGATGTACCGCAAGGCATTGTGCCTACTGGTACTTTATAAGTCTTCAAGGAAGACATACATGGAAGGCAACATACCAACGTGTAAAGCTAGGCTTTTAGCGGAAATGTATCGTTATTAACATTATGTTGATTTCGATTCAACCTTTTAACTGTTGCCATGGTAAATCCATTTGGATAATGCATGCTGAAGCTGCATGTTTCATAGATGAAATATGACAGCTTAACTGGAAAATCGCTTTCCTGAAAAGGAAACCTTTTGGAGGATGTTTAAAACATCCTGGCGGTTTTGTTTTACCAAAACTAGCAAACAAGGTGTTGATGGTGTTTTCATGCACTATGATATTTAAAGCAGCACGACGAGGACAGAAGTGTAATTCCCTGCTTGGTTGAGATCATTAAAACCCAACCCGACCACTTTGCAGTAAAAGGAAAAACACCTTACGGTTCCATACCGACCACACAGATATATACCGAGCACTTTATGACCGGTCGCCGATCACTTGGGGTCAGATGGCCGGGCACTATCAGGTCGACAAAATCTTTCTCAACATAAAAGGATTGCTGTGACCGACCTCATGAAGACCGACCAGATGGCGAGACATGCTCAAGATGACGACACTCTATTCTTGCAGATAAGATAAACAAATTATCCTACTCTTACAAGGAAATGAAGTCAGAATATAACAAGGAATAAGAAAAGAGAAAGCAACATTGGATTATAAATCCTCACAAGAGGAGAAAACTGAGTTCAACTAGGATTTCTTATGCAAATAGGAGTCTGATTTCTATACTATTATAAATAGGGGGCAGAGTATGTGTAAGGGGCATCAATCAAAAAATTAGTGATAAGAATCATCAAGCTCTGATTTGTAAACACAAAAAGATCTGAGAAGAGTATTGAAGTGATAAAACAGTGTCATCCTGTTTTTGTCCGTGGACATAGGTCGGATCCAATTCCACCGAACCACGTTAAATCTCCTTGTCGATTGGTGTGTTTATCTGTCTTTTTCTAAATTTGCATTTGGTCCCCCATAACCAAACAAATTCACTATTGAAGGAGGATTCCCTCGGAGGTGATATTCCTGTATTGCCCTGAGACCAAAATCCACCGTCAACAGTTGGCGCCGTCTGTGGGGATTCAACAAAATGCAACTCGCGTAGTGAGACAATGGCGGAAAGCGGAAACCACCAATCATCAAGGAGCTCGGCTGCAGATTGGATCGAGAAAATCGAGGAGAATCTAAGGAAATAAAGGGAGGAAAATCAAACCCTGCTAAAAACCATAGTAGACCGGTTGGAAAAGATAGAATCAGCGCACGACGGAAAATTCGAGGCCGGAACTAGCCGGCGAAGGAATGAAATAGCAGAAGGAAAAAGAATTGTCGATACAAGTGAGGACGACAGATCCCGGAGGAGGGGTCCCTACAGGGTAAGATCCGTGGTGGTGCAGAGAGATTCCCAGACCGAGGACATGTGGGAGGAAGAGGAGGACAAATCGTCACCATACTCCTCCTACGATGGCCCTCACAACACCCGGAGAAGAGGGAAAGAATATGACGAAAAGGTGCAGGAAGATACCGAGCCTGAGAAGCACCACTCCCAAGATAACCGAAAGAAAGGAAACCACAGGAGGCGGCATGGAACCAAAGACAGCAGCATGAAATCTTGGCTACGGGAGGAGATGGTCAAATGGGGAGTATACCCCAATACGGACAGAGGGGATGTCCAGTACGGCAAAGATGAGTCCCCCCTCACAGAAGAAATAAAGTTAGAGAAATTCTCAAAAATATTCAGCATGCCAACCATGACGCCATACAAGGGCCATACCGATCCCAAAACCCACATTGAAGGCTTCATCCTACTAATGGAAGTACAAGGGGTAACAGGGGACGCCATTTGCAAAGTGTTCCCCTTAACTCTAGCCGGACCGGCCATTCTATGGTATAGAAGCCTAGCCCCAAGAAGCATCAGCAGCTTCGCACAACTCAGAAAGTCATTCATACGACACTTCAAGGGGGCTTGTGTCCCCAGAAAGACAATTGGAGAACTAAGGCTTATGAAACAAGGAAACGATGAACCATTGAAAATATTTATTGAAAGATACCACAATATAGTACTCGAAGTCGGAGGGTACGAATCCCCCGAGGCCCTGGAAAGCTTGAAAGGAGCCTTGAAAGTTGGGAGGCTATGGACCCACCTAAAGATCCAAGATACCCCGGACTACGCCACCGCCCTGGAGGTGGCTCGAAAATTTGTTTTATTAGAGAACGAGGAGAAAATATCCCGAAAAGGGAACACCATCAGAGAAAGAACCACAAGGGAAGGTGCCCCCACCATGTAGAAAGAGAATCCAGAAGACCACCCCCAAAGCACAAAGAATTCAAACCACTACACCGAGACAACCAAGAGAGAAGGACCATGTGGTCGGGGAAGATGCATACATTCCCCTAAAGAAACCATTGGGACAAATTGTCATGGAGATCCAGGGGAAAGGCCTCTTAGTAGAACCCGACCAAAGAAGATTTCCCCCGGACAAAAGGAACCAAAAGGCTTATTGCGTACACCACAACTCCAGAGGACATGCAACAGACAGATGTAAAGATCTGCGAGAACAAATGGAAGATCTAGCACGAAACGGGTATTTGAACAAATACATTGACCACGAAGTCATGACGGCCAGACAAAGAGCACGTGGCCGCCAAGTCAACTGAAAAAAGGGCAGTTTGTCCCCAAACATGAATAAAAAAAAAAAACTTTCTCTCTTTGAAAAGGTTCTCATCCACTTTCTTAAAACATAAATAGAAAGACTTACTCAAAAAAAAAAAAACCGGGGACAAACTTAGCGCCTAAATACAAAAAGAAACAACCAAACACTAAAGACCTATTCGGCTCGGGACTGGATTACGATCCACCGAGGCCTCTTCATTAGTCAGCTCGGGGCTGCATTACGTTCCTCCGAGGCCTCTTCATTAATCGGGTCGGGGCTGGATTACATTCCGCCGAGGCCCCCTCATTATTCGGCTCGGGATCGAGTTACGTCCCACCGAGTCACGATTATTGGCCTGGGGACAGAACATTCCCCCAGAACCAAGTATCTCTCTCTTGGCTCGGGGTCCTCAGGGGCATACTCGATGCATAGGATCCGTGAGAAGCATAGCACATGGAGGGATGATACCCCCGTAGCGATTGCTTACTCCAGTGTTACCGAACATAAGGAGGAACATGCCCTTAATGTGTCGAACACTCTTTTGATCCTCACCTACCCGATGTAATGGATCCGTGGGAAAGCATAGCACGGGGGGTGATGACACCCCCGTGACGATTGCTAGCTCCAGTGATGCCAGACCTAAGGAGGAATATACCCTTAGTATCCCAGACACTCTTTGATCCATTCATCATTCAGATCCGAGAGAGGCACAACACGGGGATGCGTGGTGCCCCTGTGGCGTGTGCCTGCTCCAGCGTGGTAAGGAGGAGCCCTCATACAATACACAGGCTCCCCAGTGAACCGACGTGTAGAGGATGTGCCCTCACCATTTAAACGGTCTACTGATCTGAATCCTGGTTCGCCGGGACACTGAATTGAAAGATTCAGAATTGTGTTTTGGAGACATCGGGCAGGACGCTGTTTTGAGGCATCCATGTTGTTATTTATGCTTGCAAAAAACGTTTTTATTTTGGGATAGGTGCTAAGTCACCCCCGCCTTTTGATTTTATTTTCCAGAATCTTGTTTTTTCGCCGGTCTGGTAGAGGGACGCCCAAGCCAGATTCGGTAGGGCTTCAAAGGTTAATTCACTTCCCTTCTGAATAAAGTCCCAGGGGTTAGTCGGCTCGGGGCTGGATTACGTTCCGCCGAGGCCACTTTTTATTCGGCACATGGCTGGATTACGTTCCGTCGAGGCCATTCGTTAGTCGGCTCAGGGGTGGATTTCGTTCCGCCGAGGCCACTTGGTTATTCTGCTCGGGGTCGGGTTACGTCCCACCGAGTCAGCTTCTTTGGATTGGGGAGGTAACATTCTCCCATAGCCCAAGTCTTTCACTCAGCCCGGGGTCGGGTTACGTCCCACCGAGCCAGCTTCTTTTTATTGGGGAGGTAACATTCCCCCATAGCCCAAGTCTTTCACTCAGCTCGGGGTCGGGTTACGTCCCACCGAGTCAGTTTTCTTTTAGACTGGGGAGATGACATTCCCCCATAACTAAGTGTCTCACTCAGCTCGGGGTCGGGTTATGCCCTCCGGCTCATGTTGACCCCCGAAGGGTCTCAAAGTGTTCAGATAACAGGAAACATAAAGAAAAAGGAGAAAGAGATAAGAAAGACACATAATATATATATATATAATATATATATATATATATATATATATATATATATGTCAAAATACAGCTTGAAATGTTCTTACAAAAAGTTAAAATGTACACAGGGCATCGTCTGGGTTACCCCTTCTCAATCAACCCGGACAAGGCGAGACATTCTTCCTCGGCTGGTTCAGACGTCGGTTGGTTAGGCTCGGCCTCAGAAGGGGGAACAGCAACTTCAACCATGTCAACCTGGGAAACCCTTGTTGGAAATCTAATAACCATGTCCCAAGATCAAAAACCAAGCAAGATATATATATGAATGAACCAAAAGGAAGTAATGGCGGAAACAATACTCACAAAAGCCAAATGTGGATGCAATAGATGAAGCAAAATCCTCCTTTGTGCAGTGAAGATTTCGGCCAAGTAGTGAAGAGAAGCTCCAAGCTTGAATTTGATCCTTCCAAGCTCTAAGATGAGTTTCCCATATCACCTTGTATGATCCCTTGATGGTGCTAGCCAAAGATGTGTTCTTTATGTTCCAAACATACACAAAATCTTCAAGCTTTTGCAACAAAAACCTGAAAATGGAGAGCAAAGAAACTGTCACAGTTTCGGTAATTAGAGAGGGAGAGAAGTTAATGATTTTTGTCTCAAAAATCAATTTATATTTATGTTATAATTATATTAAATAATAATATAAATATAACACAAACCATGCAAGCACTTAGAGTGTCTAACACTCAATTTCCATGCATTATCTTTGAGTGCTTTGTACACTATCTTCATGCATTGCATCTTGATTAAAAAATACAAATAATGACAAGTGTCATGTGGGCCCCACACGTTTCCAAATGAAAGTGGGCCCACGTGCACTCACGCGTTCGGGTTCGATATTTCCGAAATATCGAGCTTTCGTCGCGACGTTAATTAAATCGAATTTAAATAAATAATTGCGCCTAGCGAATTTATTATTTACGTCGCTAACGAATTAATTCTAAATTAATTCGTTTGCCCGAATTAAAATCTAATTTCAATTTCGCGTCGGAATCGAATTCCGTTTTATATCGAATATAATAATTTTACGATTAATTCTAAATTAATCGTTCTCTCTCTTTATACAGTACTTTATCCAAGATAAAGTCTCTCCGTAATTAATCCAAGATTAATCGAGTTTGAATCATACGTCATCGGTGAATCTTCGGGAAGCGACCCAAGAGACCTCTAGATATGTTGGCAGTAAATCCGGTTGTCGAACTATCCGAACACGTACGTACCAAGTACTACGTTTTTACCGATTTACAAGACAAGGTTAGCTTCTAGCAAAACGCCATGCCTACCCAATTCTCTAGAAATATTCTTACTGGAATATTAGATCTATAACAGGCGTAGTATACCGTAGTATAGTGTATATCGAACCAGTATCGGATGATCACATGCTAGGGCTGGGGCTGGATAAGTGTCTGCCCCGTCCGAAACACATATCGGATGTCAAGCAACCAGTCTCTTTGAATCGGATAATCCTGACCTAGTCATATTATCCCGATGGTTGCAACCATTATAGAGTACTAGTTCTGAATCCCTCGCGATCATCATCTCCATATGTCTGAAGTGATACTTCCATCTTGATATCACATCCAATACACTACGATTCTCGATAAACCCAGAAGAGGTATACACAGAACTCGTTAAAGCCCTGGACCACCAAACCTAAATTTTACCGATTGTCGTAAGTACTAGCGATGCAAATCTCAGGTTAAGATCATATGCACCTACCCTGAAGCGGACTCCCATAGACACGCAGACATACTACCAATGGGATTCCGCGGGGTCTATCCAGAGCGAAGCTGTTTTCCGTACCATCGGTAAAACACAACCTCCTACCGCACTTGCATAAGTATCCTATACTTAAATATATGAGAACTATGCCGTTGTGCCCTCACAACATGCACGAGTGCAGTACTAGTCTATTCCGCATTATCGATGTCCAGTCTCGATAATACTACGACTAGGGATATTTAATGATTAAACCTTTATGGATTGATACTGTCTCATATCATCTCAATCCGGAACTAATCATAGGGACTTTTACCATTTATATATCAAAGTAAATAAATTACAAAACGGTAAAAGGCAATTTCATTACTACATAGTTAATTTTGTACAATAATACAATATCATTTACAAAATAGTGACGCTATGGGACATTACTGTCTAACAATCTCCCACTTGGCCTATAGCCAGTCACTCAAGCATCTAATACCTGAACTATGTACATGTCGCTCAAACTTTTCCCGAGGAATAGCCTTCGTCAGCGGATCTGCAATATTATCCTCTGATGCGATCTTCTCGATCTTCACATCGCCACGATGTATGATCTCTCGAATCAGATGGAATCGTCGAAGAACATGTTTGGATCGTTGATGAGACCTTGGTTCCTTAGCCTGTGCTATAGCCCCGCTATTGTCACAATACAATGGCACGGGCTCAGCTGCTAACGGAACTACTCCTAATCCAATTAGGAATTTACGGATCCAAACTGCCTCTTTTGCTGCTTCAGCTGCTGCAATGTACTCCGCTTCAGTTGTTGAATCGGCAACAGTATCTTGCTTGGAAGATTTCCAGCTCACTGCTCCGTTATTCAAGCAAAATATGTACCCGGTTTGCGACTTAAAGTCGTCTCTGTCGGTTTGGAAACTTGCATCAGTATACCCAGATACCTCAAGTTCTCCATCTCCATAGATTAAGAAAACATCCTTAGTTCTTTTAAGATACCTAAGGATATTCTTAACCGCCATCCAGTGATCCTGTCCTGGATCGGCCTGATATCGACTGCACATGCTCAAAGCATAGGACACATCAGGTCGTGTACATATCATGGCATACATGATCGATCCGACTGCCGAGGCGAACGGAGTCCGACTCATGTTGTCTCTCTCATCTTGTGTTTTAGGACACATGTCCCTAGATAGAAAGACGCCATGTGATGTTGGCAACAGTCCCTTCTTGGACTGATCCATGTTGAATCTCTTCAACACTTTATCAATATATGTACTCTGGGAGAGTCCAAGTAGCTTTCTAGATCTATCCCGGTAGATCTTTATTCCTAGAATAAAAGCTGCTTCTCCCAGATCTTTCATGGAGAATTTCAATGAAAGCCAAGCTTTCACCGACGTTAACATGGGAATGTCATTGCCTATTAGCAATACATCGTCGACATAAAGGACAATAAAAGTCAGTGCACTCCCACTAACCTTCTTATACACACAAGGATCATCCACGTTTTGAATGAAATCATATTCTTTTATGACCTCATCAAAACGTTGGTTCCATGACCTCGATGCTTGCTTCAGTCCATAAATGGACCGATTTAACTTACAAACCTTGTTTGCAAGTCTTGGTGCGATAAAACCGTCAGGTTGTTGCATATAAACATCCTCCAACAGGTTTCCGTTAAGGAAAGCGGTTTTAACGTCCATCTGCCATATTTCGTAATCGTAATATGCAGCTATCGCAAGCATTATCCGAATGGATTTAATCATGGCAACGGGTGAGAAAGTTTCGTCATAATCAACTCCAAGTTGTTGACGATACCCCTTCGCTACAAGCCTAGCTTTGTACGTTTGAACGTTGCCATCCATGTCTGTCTTCTTCTTGAAGACCCATTTGCATCCAATAGGCTTTACGCCTTCTGGTGCATCAACCAGTGTCCAAACTTGGTTGGTATACATGGAATCCATTTCGGCCTTCATGGCCTCTTGCCATAAAGTGGATTCGATACCCTGTATCGCTTCCTCATACGTGGCGGTTCAGTATCCTCAATAAGATTAATATCTACATGAGGTGAGATCAGGAATCCATACCTCTCAGGTATTACCCTGACTCTCTCCGACCTACGTAGCCCTTGTGTAATTGAAGATTGTGGTTCAGTCTCATCCTGGATGGACTGTTCATGTTCCGTTCTAGATTCAATGCCAGGAACAGTATCACTACGACTTTCATCGAGTTCTACTTTCCTCCCACTAACCACTGCATTTAGAATTCCTTCTCAAGGAAAACTGCATGTAGAGCAACAAATACTTTGTTCTCTTTTGGGTTATAGAAGTAATATCCTTTGGTTTCCTTAGGATATCCAACAAATAGGCATTTATCTGATTTGGGTTCAAGTTTGGTACCTTCCAAACGTTTGACGTATGCCCAGCAACCCCAAATCTTCAGGAATGAGAAACCTGGTTTCTTTCCTGTCCATATCTCATACGGAGTCTGTTCAACAGACTTTGACGGAACCCTATTCAAAATAAGAATTGCACTTTCTAATGCATGTCCCCAGAAGGATATAGGTAGCTCAGTGCGACTCATCATCGACCTTACCATGTCCAGCAAGGTACGGTTTCTCCGTTCAGACACACCATTTAATTGTGGTGTTCCAGGAGGAGTCCATTGTGAAAGAATACCATATTCTTTCAAGTAATCTTGAAACTCATTACTTAAGTATTCGCCACCACGGTCCGACCGTAATGTTTTAATACTCTTGCCTGTTTGTTTTTCAACTTCGTGTCGAAACTCTTTGAATTTCTCAAAAGTTTCCGACTTGTGTATCATAAGATACACATAACCATAACGTGATGCATCATCCGTAAAGGTTACGAAGTATCGATATCCACCTCTAGCCTGGCTAGACATGGGCCCACAAACGTCACTATGAACGAGGGCTAACAGTTCAGTGGCGCGTTCACCTTTACCACTAAAAGGTGATTTAGGCATTTTGCCTAACAAACAAGATTCGCAGACGTCATATGAATTTGGATCAAATCCGTCCAAGTACCCACTCTTCGAAAGTGTGGATATGCGAGTCTTGTTGATGTGTCCCAGACGACAATGCCACAAATAAGTTTCTTCTTTTGGATTACTCATTTTGAGCCTTTTGTTTGTTATTTTACATTTTGGAGATTCATTTATATTCAAAATATAAAGACCATTATTTGCATCAGCACTGCAAATTTCTGCATCATTCATATATAAATAACACCTGGTGTTTTTAAATACAAAAGTGTACCCTGTTTGGGTTAACAAAGATACAGAAATAATATTCCTAGTTAAACTAGGAACAAAATAACAGTCATTTAGTTTAAGTACATGCCCCGAGGGCAGTTCCAAAACAAAAGTGCCTACGGCCAAAACAGCAACAGAAGTTCCATTTCCAACACGTAGATCAACCTCCCCCGAAGCCAGTCTCCTGCTATCATGCAGATCCTGCACATCAGTACAAATATGAGAACCACAGCCAGAATCAAAAATCCAATTTTTATTAAGACTTGAAGTAGTCATATTTATCTCAATAACAAACATACCTGAGGCCGGTGCCTTGCCCGCCTGTATGTCCTCCTTATGTCCCTTGTTCATGCGGCAGTCACGCTTCCAGTGACCTCTTTTGCCGCATTTCAGGCAAACATCTTGAGACTTGTCCCTTGGCTTCCCAGAAGCCTTTGTTGACTTGGCCTTGCCTTTGTTCTTATGCTTCTTCTTCTTAACACCCCCAGTTGCCTTGAGCCCAGCTTTCGGCGTTTGAGATGTTGTTGCAAAGTGCGCCTCGCGCTTGTTGCCTTTCAGAAGTTCTTTCTCTGACTCCTTGAGAATTGACAACAACTCTCCAAGAGTGTCATCCGAATTCATCAGTTTGTAGTTGATGACAATCTGTTTCCAAGTATCGGGTAGTGACTGTAGAAGTACATCTATAGCCAGCTCAGACTCCAAGACTATACCCATACAAGCCAGTTCATCAATATCTGCTATCATTTGAGTCCCATGGACCTCAACAGAACTACCATCAGTCATACGGGTGCGAAAGATCCTCTTCACCAACTCGTACCTCGCCATCCGCTTATTAGTGCGGTGAAGATCTTGCAATCTTGCCATCATATTATAAGGATCCAAGTCCCTATTTTGGCGACGAAAGTGTTGAGTCATTGAAGCAAGCATAATCGACTGAGCTGTGTCACAATCATCACTGTGAGTTTTCCATAACTCCAGCTCAAGTGGCTCAGTGGGCTTAGGCCCGAGAGGTCTCTGAATAGTATACAGTATCCTCTCTGCCCCAAGGACTATCCTTAGGTTCATTTCCCAATCAGCGAAGTTTGTCCCCTAAAGACATTGTCTCCCATGATAATGTCACGGACATTTACCTTGCTAGCCATCTTAACTACGATAGTCCAACTATCTAGTTAACGAAAAATGGGTACAGTCAAACTGTTACAAGAAAAATAACATTTTTATTAGTCCAACTAATGTTAAAAATTGACGAAATAAATTTTTGTAAGCGCGTAAAGCTAAGTATCTGAATGAAATTGCAAACTCAATACTAGCCTCCCACTATTTTCTACAAGTCTCTAACCCTCTGTTGAGTACTCGGGAAATCCAATTTCCTAGTGGGCTAGGATCCCGTTAAATAACACACAACCTTGACTTTGGCCAACAAGTTGTATGATATTTAACTAGGTAGATCTCGAAGATCAATTGGATCCCATCCAATTCCTAGATCCGGTAGGTGGACATCCAAGTCCGAAACATATATATCTAATACATACGTCAATGTATCCAATACATTTTCCTAACCATTTCCTCTGAATCAACTAAGCCTTGGCTTTGGCACAACAAACCTAATGATTCCAGTTAAGCGGGACCCATTGACAAGGAAAGTTTCGTAATCAATGTCGATGGACAAGAAGTGATCTTGACTTTGGCCAACAAATCACAACTTGGACAGGACACCGATGTGTAACAAAACTCTCATGATTCAAACACATCCTCAATTGACAAAGGTCTTGACTTTGGCCAACAAACCAATGCCAATTTTGGATCTTGAGAAAAAATCACTCAACGGAAGGAAAATCGCTTAATATTGTTTGAGGGATTTTTCGCGTAATTGGCAACCAATTAATTTATCTTTGTTAGGTCTCATCATCATACACCCTTAAGCATGCTTCTAAAACATCATAAAGTGCATAAAGTAAAGTAATAGTGATATACGGATGGATATATAAACAACTTGTTCCTAGAACAAATCACTCCCTTTCCTCTCCCGCTAGCACTATTCTACTTCTACCAATTACATAATACAATAAGAGAAACCTCATTTACATTGAGGGGAATTAGGTGAGAAGAGAATACATAGAGATAAAGAGATAAGGCTGGACACGCAGGTCCAATTTATAAATTCCAAATTTACAATAATTTCTAAAATTACCCTTCCCTTCTAATATCCATCCGATATGCACTATTCATACAACACATCCACATTCATTCATTCATTCAAGGCATGTTATACAACCAATCTAATCCAATTAATTAGTCTTTGATTAGGTGACAATACAATGATCAAACAATTGTTTGCATTTGCGCGAGTCCAACTCGTTTTGAGAATAAATACATATTGTATGAATTCACGAATTATATCGAACTACTCGTTAAATCCAATTTAAGTCGTATTCAATACTAATCCTATTATTTAATTCTAAATTAAATATATACACTTTTATTGTGCTTTTATAACTTAGATTCCAAATCTAGTTCTATTGGGTCTCAAAGCCCAACCAACATCTAATGTCCGTTTAATTAAAGTCCGATGGGCTTTCTATTGATTTCATTAGGCTTGGGCCTTGGTCAATGTGGGTCAAACCCAATTTCCAAGCCCAATAAGGAATCACCCTCATTTGCCATAAAACCAATATCAAGCCCATAAGGCCCAATTAAACATAAAAGCCCATTTATTACATTTGGACTTAAATGGTGTGATTTAGGCCCATCTTGGATCCAATCCAAATGGTCCAAATCTACTTGGCCCAACCAAGCCCATTTATGACCAAATATAATAGTTTTAGGCCCAATTCCAATTTAAGCCCAATTAACTAAATTTTAAAATTCCAAATTTTACAACTTAATTAATTAAAGTGTATGTTTTTGATTAATTCTTTAAATCAATATTTCCAAAATATCAAATTAATCTATTAATCATATTTTTATCTTAAATACATGTCCAACATTATTTAATCAAAAAATCAAGTCCCTAATATGTCATCAAGCATTCGGCCAAGGTGAACAATATGGTTCCGAATTCGTTTTCAATCCAATCAAGTCACAAATGATCATCTCCATATTATTTCAAGTCATCCAATGTCTTAAAATTAAAAAATCATCAAGTCCTCATGCTTGCATGTATTCGGCCAAGCCACTTTGGGGTTGGAAAAATTAATCCAATTTATTTTCCATGAAATTGATGATGTATAAACCATTTTAACATACATCTAAGCATATTCAACCAAGCAAACTCATCAAATCATGCTTCAAACAATTTTCCCCAAATAACATCCTAATATATTTGCATGCATTTTTAGGCTCAATGATACCATTGTTGGAAATCTAATAACCATGTCCCAAGATCAAAAACCAAGCAAGATATATAAGATGAATGAATTAAAGGAAAATGGCGGAAACAATACTCACAAAAGCCAAATGTGGATGCAATGGATGAAGCAAAATCCTCCTTTGTGCAGTGAAGATTTCGGCCAAGCAGTGAAGAGAAGCTCCAAGCTTGAATTTGATCCTTCCAAGCTCTAAGATGAGTTTCCCATATCACCTTGTATGATCCCTTGATGGTGCTAGCCAAAGATGTGTTCTTTATGTTCCAAACATACACAAAATCTTCAAGCTTTTGCAACAAAAACCTGAAAATGGAGAGCAAAGAAACTGTCACAGTTTCGGTAATTAGAGAGGGAGAGAAGTTAATGATTTTTGTCTCAAAAATCAATTTATTTATGTTATAATTATATTAAATAATAATATAAATATAACACAAACCATGCAAGCACTTAGAGTGTCTAACACTCAATTTCCATGCATTATCTTTGAGTGCTTTGTACACTATCTTCATGCATTGCATCTTGATTAAAAAATACAAATAATGACAAGTGTCATGTGGGCCCCACACGTTTCCAAATGAAAGTGGGCCCACGTGCACTCACGCGTTCGGGTTCGATATTTCCGAAATATCGAGCTTACGTCGCGACGTTAATTAAATCGAATTTAAATAAATAATTGCGCCTAGCGAATTTATTATTTACGTCGCTAACGAATTAATTCTAAATTAATTCGTTTGCCCGAATTAAAATCTAATTTCAATTTCGCGTCGGAATCGAATTCCGTTTATTATATCGAATATAATAATTTTACGATTAATTCTAAATTAATCGTTCTCTCTCTTTATACAGTACTTTATCCAAGATAAAGTCTCTCCGTAATTAATCCAAGATTAATCGAGTTTGAATCATACGTCATCGGTGAATCTTCGGGAAGCGACCCAAGAGACCTCTAGATATGTTGGCAGTAAATCCGGTTGTCGAACTATCCGAACACGTACGTACCAAGTACTACGTTTTTACCGATTTACAAGACAAGGTTAGCTTCTAGCAAAACGCCATGCCTACCCAATTCTCTAGAAATATTCTTACTGGAATATTAGATCTATAACAGGCGTAGTATACCGTAGTATAGTGTATATCGAACCAGTATCGGATGATCACATGCTAGGGCTGGGGCTGGATAAGTGTCTGCCCCGTCCGAAACACATATCGGATGTCAAGCAACCAGTCTCTTTGAATCGGATAATCCTGACCTAGTCATATTATCCCGATGGTTGCAACCATTATAGAGTACTAGTTCTGAATCCCTCGCGATCATCATCTCCATATGTCTGAAGTGATACTTCCATCTTGATATCACATCCAATACACTACGATTCTCGATAAACCCAGAAGAGGTATACACAGAACTCGTTAAAGCCCTGGACCACCAAACCTAAATTTTACCGATTGTCGTAAGTACTAGCGATGCAAATCTCAGGTTAAGATCATATGCACCTACCCTGAAGCGGACTCCCATAGACACGCAGACATACTACCAATGGGATTCCGCGGGGTCTATCCAGAGCGAAGCTGTTTTCCGTACCATCGGTAAAACACAACCTCCTACCGCACTTGCATAAGTATCCTATACTTAAATATATGAGAACTATGCCGTTGTGCCCTCACAACATGCACGAGTGCAGTACTAGTCTATTCCGCATTATCGATGTCCAGTCTCGATAATACTACGACTAGGGATATTTAATGATTAAACCTTTATGGATTGATACTGTCTCATATCATCTCAATCCGGAACTAATCATAGGGACTTTTACCATTTATATATCAAAGTAAATAAATTACAAAACGGTAAAAGGCAATTTCATTACTACATAGTTAATTTTGTACAATAATACAATATCATTTACAAAATAGTGACGCTATGGGACATTACTGTCTAACAACCCTTATACCTCAGAGACAGGAGAGGAACCTCAGGGCGGACTTCATGGGAAACCTGGGAGACCGGACAACCGAAATCGGGTCGGGGTCCATCACTCCTCAGGAGAAGGGGGCAACCATCCTTTAAAAAACTCATCATCTGAGATCTCCCCCTTGCAGAATGGATAGCCGCATGAATGGGCCCCATATTCCATTTGGGCAAAAACTATGGTATGATCTCGGCGCAATCCCCGACCCATCGAGGCGAATCGCATATCTTTTTTCTTCCAGTCTACCTCTTTTCTCATGAGCTCGTCCCGGATCCGCCCAATTCCTCCTCCTTTGGCCCGCAGCTTATACTCCACGCTGCCTATCTCCACCTGAGGATACCAATCTCAGTCCGGGCCTCCACCAACTTGCCCTCGCCTCTTCAGCGTTCTTCCGCTCTAGAGTGGAAGCAGCCTTAAGGGCTTTATTTGTTTTGACAGCCTCGACCGCGGCCAGCTCGTAATCTCTGTTCCTCTCTTCAGCACTAGCCAGCTTGGCCTCTACTTCAGAAATACGGTTTTGAAGCCTATGGGATTGGCCGCCTTCGGACAAGAGGGTTCTGAACAGATCTTTGTTCTTAGCCGCCAAGTAATTTACCTGCCAAGAAAGAAATAAAAGTTTGAAAAATAAAACAAAGTCCAGAAGACACCCCGGATATAGTGGAAAAGTAACCTAGGCCAATTAGGAGCACAATTTTGTGACCACCTCATCGGGCGAAAGGTCCTCGAACCACGGAATCTTCTCAGGAGGTACAGCCTCGGCCAGCTCGTTGAAAGCCGGCACCAGATGGGAAGTGGCCTCCCTAATATCCTTCCCGAGGTCATCAACCCCGAGAATCACGGAGCCTTTTAATTTCTTGGAAGAACCCCCCTGCCGAGCTGAAGTTCTTTTACTCGGAGCCTCCTCCTCCTCCTCCTCCAATTCCCGCCCTAGCTGAGTATCCACAGCTCCAAATTGGTGTTTCCTTCTCCTGGAAGGTTTTAGGGGTTGTCAGGACGGACAACACCCACTATAGACGCCCCGGGAGATGAAGATGGGCCCCGAATGCTCTGCGCTCTACCCCCTCAGCCACTTTCTTAGCCTCAGAAGATTCAGGTCGCTTCCGGGAAGTTCCATCTCCACCAGGACTGGTTTTCTTAGAAGCACCGGCCAACCGATCAAGGTACTTCGGTCTCTTTGACATACCTGCAAGAAAGCAAAAAAAAAAAAAATCAGGACTCGAGCATAAAAAAAAAAAGAAAAGAAGAAGAAACAATATGAAATGTGCTCAATAAAAATAAGAGTGGGTTAGAAGATCGGTATAAACCTACCTATCCGACTAGGGACCTCCGGAGGGACGGTCCGAATAAGGCCCGACTTAACAAAGGCTGCATCATTAACTAACTCCCCCCAATGGGCGGCATACCCCCGAGCCTAATGTACCCACCTCCGGACCTGACGAGAAACCTTGGGAGCATCCCACCGACAAGCTGGGAGGAATCAGAGAAATTAGAAGCCTAATAACTAAAAACGGGAACAAAAAAAAGGGGTATTAAAACTTCTAACCTCCCGCTCTGAAGATGTCAGGGACCGAGACGTCCTCTAAATAAAATCGCAAGACCCGTCCCCAATCTCCTGTGGCCCAAAACCAAAGATCCTTGAAGTTTTTGTTGGAGTCGGGGAGTTTACGGACAACATTGGAAGAATCAGCATACGCAGAAAGGTAGTACCATCTGTGGTGCGACCTAGGATTAGCCTTCAGCCGGTATAATCTCTTAACCTCTTCGAAAGAAGGCTCGCTAAACCCCGCTCGGTGATAGACCACATGCATGCCGGCCAAAATCTGCCAACTATTCAGACTCAATTGACAAGGAGCAATCTCCATCTCGGCCATCATCCAAGCAAAATAACGTTGCATCGGCAGCCGCAGCCCACACTCGAAAAAAGCAGGAAGAAGTGCCACCGAGCCCTCGTCAGGTTGACTAGCGCGATCTATCGGGCTGGGAACTTCAAGGGCAATATCTATTAGGATATCATATCGTTGCCGCAACAGCGCCAGATCATCCTCAGTTATCTTGGAAGGCCGATTCATATCCAGAGCCGAGCTACCAAGATCACCAGGCACTGGATCCCTCCGAGGGACCCTCTGGTGATAATTATCTTGCTCAACCTCGGAAGGGGTAGGGGTAGTGTCAAGGTCTTCCACACTGGGTGCCCCCGAGCCCGAGGAGAGCTCTTCAGCAAGGGGAGTTGAGCGAGTAACAGAGATATTTGCAGGAAAGAAGAAGAAATTGCCAAAAAAGATTGAACAGTGAAAGCCTCGCCTTCTTATAGTCATGGCCAAGACGCTCGTGGCTGTTGGATCAAAAGGAGGACCCGGAAGAACGCCAAGTGTCGACTGCAAAAGTGGTCTGCCAAATTTAAACAGACGGTTGAGATCAGCGCACTGTGAAGACGCCTCTACATGGTCGATTCGTTTCCTTTTTGGCGGTAACATGACGGATGTTCGACAAGTGTCATAACTAGAAGAAAACCTAAAGATGATTTGATGGGAATTTAAACAAACGTGACTGTTGCGCATCTCAAGAAAAGGCATTTGAGAAGAGGCGACGTAATATATTGATTCAACACCGGGTCGACCCCCAACGAAGTTAAATCGGTACACCACCTTTATATAGTTCCCGGCACCAACTCGTACACTCGTTGGAACCGAGAACTAGGGGACAAATTGATGGTGTTTTCAGGCACTATGATATTTAAAGCAGCACGACGAGGACATAAGGGTAATTCCCTGCTTGGTTGAGATCATTAAAACCCAACCCGACCCTTTGCATAAAAGGACAAACACCTTACGGTTCCAGACCGACCACACATATATGTACCGAGCACCTTATGACCGGTCACCGATCACTTGGGGTTCAGATGGCCGGGCACTATCAGGTCGACAGCATCATTCTCAGCATAAAAAGATTTCCGTGACCGACAGCATGAAGACCGACCAGATGGCGAGACATGCTCAAGATGACGACACCCTATTCTTGCAGATAAGATAAACAGATTATCCTACTCTCACAAGGAATTGAAGTCAGAATACAACAAGGAATAAGAAAAGAGAAAGCAACGTTGGATTATAAATCCTCACAATAGGAGAAAACTGAGTTCAACTAGGATTTCTTATGCAAATAGGAGTCTAATTTCTGTACTATTATAAATAGGAGGGCAGAGTATGTGTAAGGGGCATCAATCAAAAAATTAGTGATAAGAATCATCAAGCTCTGATTTGTAAACACAAAAAGATCTGAGAAGAGTATTGTAGTAATAAAAGAGTGTCATCCTGTGGGAACACAGGAAATCTGGGCGACGCCGTTTCTAGGCTCGCGGCGCTAGTTGGGAAATACTAAATAATATGGAGTCGCCACCCGGTGTGAACCGAGACAAAGATTTAAGGCCGCACTCACCCCTCGCAAGGGAGGACCTCAAACCGTTGGGTTCGGAATGGTCCCTTACTCATGTCACTTGTAATGAAAGGATTTATGTAGTAATTTAATCAAGCTTAAGTAACACTTATTTCCAAGAGTATCATGCTTCTAAATTTTCACACACAAAATAAAACTTATGCACACGTTTCACATATGTCTCACATCTAACATTGCATGCTTAACAATATATCAAAGTAGCAACGAACATACAACTTCATTAGCATGTTACATGTAAGAAAACACAAGCACACATATTAACCATACAAGCACACATATGGGCACTTTTCCAAGTGGTACGTGGAATTATATCCCAAGTACAGACCGTACTACCGTCTATTCGGAATCGGCTATGGAATTTACGTCTGGGTTTCCATCCGATATACCACAAGAAATAATACTCAAATGTTATCATGATATAAGCATACGAATTGTAATACATTGACATATTTGTATTCATACATGTGGAGATAGCTACTAGGGAAACTATGCATGGAATCTAATAAAGAGGACTCAGTTCAGTGGGTGCGCATTTGTGTAGCGTTCATAAACGCGTTCGAACGGTAAACAGAAGGTTCGCGTTCGTATGGCGTTTGATAACGCGTTTGAACGGAAATGAAACAGAATGCTCACGTTCGTATGGCGTTCGTAAACGCTTTCGAACATAAATAAGACCTGATGCATGACAAGGCAAAATACGTGAGCGTTCGAGTTGCGTTCGTAAACGCGTTCGAACGGTAAATAGAAGGTTCACGTTCGTATGGCGTTTGATAACGCGTTCGAACGGAAATGAAACAGAATGCTCACGTTCATATGGCGTTCGTAAACGCGTTCGAACGAAAATGAAACAGAATGCTCACGTTCGTATGGCGTTCGTAAACGCGTTTGTACATAAATAAGACCTGATGCATGACAAGGAAAAATACATGCGCGTTCGAGTTGCGTTCGTAAACGCGTTCGAACGGGAACAGACCTGATGCATGAAATGGGACGCACTACATAATTGACAAAATAAAGGGGCGCGGCGAAGTATTGCCATAAAGGTGGCCTTTTGGGGCTCTTGATCTCTCAAAGAGAGGACCTTTAGAACATCATATTAAGCCCATGCGCTCGACTGACTCATACATACATAGAATGAAAAGCAATAGTATTAAACATAGTGTGCCCGATTGAACGTATCTTGTATTCAACCGAACACACATCAACCGACGCGGCAAAGCCTTGTGGTAAAGGGCTTTAGCCCCTCCCCATAGGGGATCTCACATCGCACTTACTAAGCCCATGCGCTCGGTTGAATCATGCATACGAAAATGAAGACAATCATATCAAACTAAGTATGTCCGATTGAACGTATTTAGCATTCAACCGAACACACATCAATCGGCGCGGCAGAGCATCGTGGTGAAGGATTTTAACCCTCCAATTAGGGAACCTTTCATCGCACTTACTAAGCCCATGCACTCGATCGTATCATACGGGAATGAACAACATGCAGAATTTAAATGACAAGAATTAAATAGACCAAAGCAACACAAAACAAGAGAAGGTGCCGTTTACTCAAGTGGTACGTGGAGTTGTGTCCCAAGTACAGACCGCACTACCGTCCATTCGGATTCGGCTACGGAATTTACGTCTGGGTTTCCATCCTATATACCACAAGAGACAACACTCTTCCATTCATCCAATACCCGCAACAGACATCGTACACACAACAAATGCCATAAATACAGAAAATCTAATCAAAAATAAATGACCAGAAATTAAATAAGAATAAGTGTAAAAGATACCCTCAGGTCTAACCTTTTAAGCTGTCTCTCAGACTCGCATTTCACGAAGATCGGAAGGGGTAAAGCTCCGCAACTCTTCTGGTTCACTGGTTTGCTTCTTCCTTCGCTGTTCGGCCACTCGAGCTACTGTTCCGGCTCCGTTTTGCTGCTGTTTCCTTATGGTTTTGCTACCGTTCCCTCTGTGTTTTCTGCTTACTGTTGGTGGACTGTTTTGATGTTCTTTTTGGTGTGGTTTTATGTGGTTATTTCAAGGATTGTAAGTGTCTTTTATGTTACTTTTTTAAGGGATTTTAAGGACTGTTTTGGTGTGGTTTAGGTTACTGTGTTTTGTTTGATTTTCGGTGGTGGTTAGAGGGTTGTTTTGATGTGATTTTCGGTAGTGTGAGGGTAAGGATCAAGGGAGTGATATGCTTCTGATGTCTATTGTTTCTTGCTATAATTCTTGTGTGAATTATGTGTATGAGCCAGAGAGATTGGAGAGGAGCGGTGGCTAGGTTAGGGGTTGTTTATATAGAGAAGGGGTAGGGTTTCACCTTGTCTCACAAGGAAAGGATTTGATTGGTGTTGAGCAAGGAAAGTCAAAGATTGAGGGGGGACAAATTTGGCTAGATTAGGAAGTCAACTAATCTAAATTGGTGGATATCTTATTGAATTAGGAAGTCAATTATTTTAAATTGGTAGAGGTCTTATTAGATTAGGAAGTCAAATATTGATTGGTTTTAATTGGTTAGGATTGATTTTAATTAGGCATGTCTTATTTTAGTTTTAGTATGTGAATTACTTAAATTAGGCATGATTTTAGTTTAAGTTGGCAATTGTTTATTTTATGTTTGGTATATGCTTTATTTAATCATTTTAATTATTATCTTATTTAATTGGTAAATGATTTAAATGTTTTACTCAATATTTAATGTTTAATTTAATTAATTAAATTGGGATGTGTTTTATGGGCTTTGGGGGGCTAAATGGGCTGGGGCGAGGCTAGCAGCAAAACCAGAAACACCGACGCCGTTCGAACGCCAGTTAGAACGTGGCACGAACGTCCGCAATCTGCCTGAGGTTCGAACGAACGCAGCACTAACGAAGATAGTGAACTTGTGGAACGAACTTGATGACGTACTTATCCTAAATTTCCCCTTCCGACCTCCGTTTCCCGCAATATCCTTAGTTAAAAGGTAGTGCCTCCAATTGAGACTCATCATCGGGTTTCACATGCGAAAAATGCAATGCCTACAGTCGCCCCCACTTTGATGGGACTTATGCAGTGTGTGACTTTGAACAATCCTATCAAAGTTATGCAATGTATTTTTATTTACCTGGCTCGGCTGCCACCTCGAGTTGAGTTGATACTGCAGCAGACCTCGATCCTGTGACACTTCCCAATAATTGCAACTGACAACGGGGGCACCTCGACCCTGGGCACTTCGACCCAACACCACAGAATATAAGGACCTCGCCCTAGAACTGATGATGTAGTGGGCACCTCGACCCTGGGCACCTCGACCCGGAACTACAACTGACAACGGGGGCACCTCGACCCTGGGCACCTCGACCCCACACCGCTGACTATAGGGACCTCGCCCTAGAACTGATGATGTAGTGGGCACCTCGACCCTGGGCACCTCGACCCGGAACTACAACTGACAATGAGGGCACCTCGACCCTGGGCACCTCGACCCAACACCGCTGAATATAGGGACCTCGCCCTAGAACTGATGATGTAGTGGGCACCTCGACCCTGGGTACCTCGACCCGGAACTACAACTGACAACGGGGGCACCTCGACCCTGGGCACCTCGACCCAACACCGCTGACTATAGGGACCTCGCCCTAGAACTGATGATGTGTCTCCCTACCGGGAGATGACATATTATGGGCCTCGCCCCCAAGCTGATATGGGCCTCGCCCCTTGGGACTCATCCCAAAAACTGAAATTACGTTGATGTTGCTTGGCTCATTCCTGCCGCTTTCTCCTTTCTTTGAACCTGCGAACACAAAACAGAAACAAACACAAAGAGAATGCAATGTTACGTGTATGCATGAATGATTTTCCTATCCCGTTGGGTTAGGTCCTCTGCCAATTCTCGTGGTGACTGCTCAGTCTTCTTTCCCTCAGGAAAAATATTGCTTCAATCTGTCTACGTTGATCGGTTCGGTGAATTCGTTTCCTTCCAAGTCTGATAGCTTCACTGCTCCATTCCCCATTATCTTCTGCACTATGTAAGGTCCTTCCCAGTTAGGCCTGAATTTTCCTCTCGGGTCTGTAGTCGACGGCCTCGACTGCTTAAGTACCAAATCACCCTTTTGATCTTGGTGGGGCATACTTTCTTGTTGAATGCCCGGGCTAGTCTCTTCTGATACAACTGCATGTGATACAAAGACTTCGTTCTCTTCTCATCCAACAGTGCTAACTGATCAAATCTCTGTGCGGCCCATTCCTGTTCCGGTAATTCTGCCTCTGCTAATACTCTCAGTGACTGTATTTCTACCTCTACCGGCAATACTGCTTCCATTCCATAGACCAAAGAGTAAGGTGTGGCCCCTGTTGCTGTTCTTACTGATGTTCTGTACCCCCACAAAGCATACGGTAATTTCTCGGCCCTATCTTTGCAATTTTCTGTCATCTTGGCTAAAATTGTCTTTATAGTCTTGTTGGCTGCCTCAACTGCCCCATTTGCCTGTGGCCTGTACGGTGATGACTTGTGGTGGACTATCCCATACCTCTGTAACATTGCCTTCGTCTCTCCTTGAAACTGGACCCCGTTGTCTGTCACTACATGATGTGGCATACCATACCGACAAATGAGGTTCCGAGCTATAAACTTTTCCATCTGTTTTGCTGTAACATTGCGGAATGATTCGGCTTCCACCCACTTTGAGAAGTAATCTACTGCCACTACTATGAAGCGATGCCCATTTGATGCATTTGGTCGAATTTCCCCAATCATATCAATCCCCCATGCTGAGAAAGGCCATGGCTCTGATAACCCGTGCAATTCTGTGTGCGGTAAGTGATTCAAATTACCATGTGCTTGACAGTCATGACAGTGCTTTACCACCTTCGCGCAGTCCGTTTCCATAGTTGACCAATAAAAACCCTGTCTCACTATCTTGCGGGATAGATTCAACCCGTTCATGTGCAGACCACATACCCCGACGTGTATTTCTTCCATTACATGCTGAGTTTCTTCTTTTCTCAAACACTTCAACTGAATACCGTTTGCTTGTCTCTTGTACAGTTCTCCTTTCAAAATCACATACTGGGAAGCTAACTTCTGAATGGCTATTTTGTCCTTTCTGCCTGCCCCTTCCGGGAGTTCACCACGTTCCAGATACCTTTGAATGTCATAATACCAAGGTTTACCGTCGTCGACCTCAACTTCCAGAATTCTTTCTGTCTCATAAGCAGGTTTACTTGCTGTTGTCAGTATCAACGGTCTCATCACTAACTTCTCTGGATTTTCCCAAGTCGCTGCTAGTGTGGCCAATGCATCTGCCATCTAATTCTCTTCTCTCGGTAAGTGCTGAAACTTACATTCGGGGATAATCTGTGCCAATTTTCTGAGGTGAAAAAGGTAAGGCTTCAACCGTTCTTCTTTCAATTCCCATTCTCCTCGCATCTGCTGGACTACCAACATAGAATCTCCGTAGATTTCAACACTTTCGGCCTTCGAGGCTATCAATGCTGTTAAACCAAAAGCACATGCTTCATACTCAGCCATGTTGTTAGTCACCCTGAATGTCAACCTCTTGGCCAAAGGCAAAGTCTCCCCCTCGGGGGTCACTATCACGATCCCGATTCCGGCTCCCTTGTAATTCACTACCCCGTCAAAATACATCTTCCATCTCTGAACAGTTATTGCTTGGATCTCTTCATCTGGAAACTCAAACTTATACTGATCCCCCTCAACAGGTTGTAATGCCAGAAACTCTGCTACTGCTCGCCCCTTAATCACTTTGGAGGTGAGATACTCAATGTCAAACTCTGTCAACAATACCAACCATCGGCCCAGTTTTCCCACTAGTGAAGGTACTGAATGAAGATATTTCAGAGGATTTTCCTTTGCCACTATCTGGATCTTGTATGACTGGAAATAATGCCGCAACTTTCTGGAAGCCCATACCACTGCAAGACATATCTTTTCAACTTCCTGATACCGAGCATCATACGGAAGCAGCTTCTTACTCAGATAATATACTGCATGTTCTACCCCTGTCTCATCTGCCTGTACCATCATAGCCCCCAGTGCTTCTGATTCTATAGCCAAATACAATATCAAAGGTCTGCCCGGTCTCGGAGGTTTCAATACAAGTGGCTTTACCAAGTATTCTCTGATTCTGTCGAAGGCGGTCTGACACTGTTCATTCCATCTCACTGGCTGATCTTTTCTCAATAGTTTGAAGATAGGCTCGTATACCGATGTCAACTTGGCAATAAACCGACTGATGTACTGAATCTTCCCCAAGAATGCTCTGACTTCTTTTTCTGTCTTCGGCGCAGGCATTTCTGTGATTGCCTTGATCTTCTCGGAGTCTACCTCTATTCCGCCCATTCCCACTATATGACCAAGCAACTTCCCTGATGTCACCCCAAACACACATTTCTTGGGGTTAAGCCACAGGTTATATCTGTCAACTCTCTGAAGGAACCTCTCCAATGCCTCAATATGCCCAACTCTTGTTTCTAATTTCACCATCATGTCATCCACATATACCTCAATCTCTTTGTGCATCAAGTCATGAAAAAGTGTAGTGGCCATCCGCTGATAAGTGGCTCCTGCATTCTTAAGCCCAAACGGCATTACCTTGTAACAATAAGTACCCCACTCGGTAACAAATGCAGTCTTGTGTTTATCTTCCTCAGCCATGAGAACCTGATTGTAACCTGAAAACCCATCTGCAAATGAATACGTAGCGGATAAAGCCGCGCTATCAACCAGAACATCTATATGCGGCAAAGGGAAATCATCTTTCGGACAAGCTTTATTGAGATCTCTGTAGTCTACACACATTCTGACCTTCCCATCTTTCTTCGGCACCGGTACTGTGTTAGCCAACCATTCAGGATACTTTACCACTTCCAGGAACCCCACATCTATCTGTTTCTGAACTTCCTCTTTGACTTTCTCAGCCCATTATGGTCTCATCCGTCTGATTTTCTGCTTTACTGGCCTCATATTTGGATAAGTTGGTATTGTGTGCTGGGCAATGTTTCTGTCTATCCCAGGCATGTCCTCATAGGACCAAGCAAACACTTTGGCATATCTGACTAACACTTCTTCTAGTTTCTCCCTCTCTTCGGAGGTTACTTCACTTGCAATCAAAATTTCTTTGGGGTTCTCAAGTGTACCCAAGTTAAATGCAATAGTTCTGGCTGAACTGATGTCAAATATGCTTGATTCATGCAGAGTAAACGAAAATGACTCAGGCAAGTAAGCAAAAGAAATGTCTTTATTATTGGATAATGCGGAAGTACATTCAAATAAATCAGGAAGGTAAATGTCTTCATCATCTATAGACAATTCTTCCTTTGCAATCAGGTCTTCCTCAGGCTTCTTATCCTCTTCCAGAGTCAGGCTCTCTAACTTCATCAGCTCTTCTTCCCAAATCTCTGTCTCCTCAGCTTTTTCAGTCAATGGCTTCTCACCCAACAAATCCTGGAAGATCTCAAACCCAGGTACAACAATCCCATTGACTTCCACAGGTTCAGGCTCCCATTGATATCCTGAAGCTCTCACAAAGCACTCCATCAGTCTCAGGCCCTTTTTCTTGACCTTTGGCTTTTCTTCATCAGATCTGTACCCCAAACCTTTTCGAGTAGTCTGTCCTCTGAAATCTGGCAATTTTGAACCTTTTCCGGCTCAAACTTCATCTTCTCCATAATCCTAGCCACCCTAGGATCCACCCATTCCTCGAAGGTAGCTGACACCTGAAACCTTGTGAAAGGTTGTATCTCCAAGACAACCACGACATTATCTAACTCAGCCCGGATGGTAACAACTTCTCCCTCATATGGGAATTTGATCATCTGATGCAAAGTGGAAGGCACGCCCCCAAGTTTGTGAAACCAAGGCCTTCCCAACAATAAGGCAAAATGGCTGGGATGTCCAGCACTGTGAACTCAACCTCATCCTCAATTGGTCCTACCTCGACCATAGCCATAAAGGTACCCTCAACTCCCCTTTTACTATCATCATAAGCCTTAATAGTCATACTGGAGGGGTCCAAGTCTGTTGCTTTCATACCCAATTTTGCCAGAATTTTCAACGGGCACACATTGATGGACGAACCGTCATCCACCATCACACAGGAAATCTATTAAAGGATTATATATCATCAAGGAAGATCGTGGGCTATTAAGTCTAGGGCTAAAACCTAAAATTCCTTCGTCAAGTTTATTTGAAGTTTACCATATCAATCTTATTAATGGCCAGTTAACAAGAAGTATTAAGCTTAAGACTTAATAAAATAACCCCTTATAAACCAGTGAAATTGTAATTCGTCACTACTCTGGATAACGGGCTTAGTTACGACACATATCTAAGACTAGTAAAAGCTTGAATAAAATAAATGACATAAAGTAAATGCTTGGAAATTAAAAAGGTTAAAATACAATAAAATAAAATAATGGGGGTTAGAGGAACCATTTTTGTTACTACTATTTTGTAAGTGTTCCTAGAACATGCCAAGATCTCTAAGTTGTGATTTGTGTGTGAATAAATCAAAAGGGAGTTGCGGAATACTCAAATTGATCGGATTGAGTTCAAAAATTTTTCCTTCTTTGTTGGATGTATTGGAAGCTTCAGAGCTTGAGATCGAGTTCTAAACTCTCAGGTGAGTATCCCTATCACCTTCACTTGACTCCTTTAAGTGCTATCTAGAACAAAATAAACTCAAAAATCGCCCTCCATGAGAAGCAATATTCGGCATGGGAGAGAGGGATCTAATCGGCCTTGATGAAGAAAGGCCATTTGGCCTAGTTCAAGGCCATTCGGCCAAGAATCATGGCCATTCGGCCAAGAAGTTCCAAGGCCATTCGACCAAGGTAGAGAAAAGAGAGAGAGAAGAGTTTTGTGGTTTTTGTTTCTAAAACAAAAAAATTACCAAATTACACTTTTCCAAAAGATGTATATACTTTTTTTTTATGGATAAGGTAAGTATTAAAACCAAAAGAAAACTATACAAGAGCAAAGGGGCATCCCCCAGGAACTAGAGAGGACAGACCCTCCTAGAAGAAAGCCAAACGGCTACAAAAGATCAACAAAAGATGTCATCGGGCAGAAGCCACGAAAGGTGAAGCCATTTATTGTCATAAGATGGATTCACCTTACGTAAAGAACTAACACGATTCCGAACATCAAAAACAATATCATATAGAAGAACAGAAACAGGCCTAAGAGGCATATCATGAGTGCGAGCATTCCTCTCCCTCCATATATGGTATACTGACGCTGCAAAGGACAGACGAACTAGAAGATGACATAAAGAGGCACCGGAGAACTGACAAAGCCACTCAACAGTTTGGCACCAATCTCGGCAACTCCAATCTAAACCACACATGGTTAGCACAGACGACCAAACCCTCAATGAAAAGAGGCACTGAAAGAAAAGATGATCGATGTCCTCACTCGAACAACCACAAAGAATACACCGCGAGCATGCGGATATTCCAAATTTCATCAGACTGTCCTGAGTACAAATGCCACCATGAATAGACATCCAAAGAAGAAAAGAATGCGTGGAATAGATGTCCGGAACCAGACAACTCGGGACCAAGGCATCTCGGGTCTCCTTGACCTCAAAGCATTCTAGGCACTATCCACAGAAAATCTCCCTTGTCTATCATCCTCCCAAACCAGCACATCTTCCCTCAAACTAGAAGGAGACGGAAGATGATTCTGAGCCAAATCAATAAGAGCAGCAGATCTAGAAGGGGGCCAATGCCAAGCAGAATCAGAGATAATGGAAGCAACTGTGGCCATTCTATCCAATCCAGAATCATAAATCACTCTCTCGCCCAACGAGTCCACAATTGGGCCTACAGGATGCCAATTATCAAACCACAATAAAGTCTTCTCATCATTCCCAATACTCACTCTCATCCGCCGACGGGACCAAGAACGAAGCTCCAAAATCTTACGCCAACTCCAAGAGCAATCAGAAGGACATGGGATCTCCCAAAAGCTTCTCCCCCTCAAAAAATAAGAGTAAACACAAGTAGACCAAGAAGAAACCTGGCTAGAACAGAGAAACCAAATGTGCTTGACAATAGCCGCTCCATTCCAAGCTTCCAGACTCTTAAGACCCAGCCCCCCCTCCTTAAGAGGTAAACAAATTTGGCTCCAAGCTACCCTTGCCCCAGTAGGGGTAAGCGCACTACCCTTCCAAAGGAAGAAGAACGCAGGATAGTCTCCACCTTCCTAATAACTGACTTAGGAAGCATAAATAAAGAAGACCAATAAACTTGAATGGAGAACAGAACAGACTTTATAAGCTGGAGCCGACCTGCATAAGAGAGAAACTTACAACTCCAACTTTTAGCACGCATAACAATGCGATCCACAAGAGAAGCATAGTCAGAGGCTCTTAGTTTAGTCGAGATCAAAGGAACCCCCAAATACCTCACAGGAAGAATCCCCACCTGGAACCTTAACACATCACGCAGTTGGTCTTGCAGAGTAGGAGAGATGCCAGAAGAGAAGAGATGAATCTTAGCTGGATTCGGAATTAAACCTGATAAACCACTGAACTGCCCAATACAATCCTTGATCAATGAAATAGAGGATGCATCTGCTTTACAAAAAATCATAAGGTCATCCGCAAAACAGAGATGAGTAAGACGGTCCTTAGAACACCGCCAGTGGAACTGAAAACCCGGATCAGTAGCCATAATACGAAGAAGGCCTGATAAAACTTCCATAACCAAAACAAAAAGATAAGGAGACATAGGATCACCTTGTCGCAACCCACGACCTCCAGAAGAAAAAACCATGCAGCTCCCCATTAATAGAAACAGAGAATCTCGTAGTAGTCATACACTCCTGAATCCAACCCACCATCCTCTCAGGAATACCAACAGTCCGCAGAACCTCAACCAAAAAATCCCAACGAACAGTGTCATAAGCTTTCATCAAGTCAATCTTAAGAGCACATCTCGAGGAACTGCCATTCCGGTGATAATTCCGAACCAATTCCTGACACAATAGAATATTGTCACTAATACGCCTTCCCTCGACAAAAGCAGATTGATTCTGACTGATCACTGAAGGAGGATGACCTTGATTCTATTCGCAATCAGCTTAGCAATGCACTTGTAAATAGTGTTACAGCAAGAAATAGGCCTATAATCCTTAACCTGAGAGGGGTTAGGAATCTTAGGAATCAGAGCAATGGATGTAGTATTTACCTGCCTCAAAAGACGACCAGAAGAAAAGAATGAGTGAATGGCACATAAGACATCATTCCCCACAATATTCCAACACTGCTTAAAGAAACCCGAATTAAACCCATCTGGACCTGGAGCTTTATTGTCTTTCAGCCCGAACATGACAGCCTTAATCTCCTCATCCAAAACCTCTCGAGAAAGAGCCTCACTCTGCTCAACAGTCACATGTCTAATAATAGCAGATTGAATGGCCTCCCTATCAAAATACTGCTGACCATGCTGGGGCCCTAAAAGGGTCTCAAAAAAAGAAACAATCTCATCTCTAACCAAAACAGCTTCCTCCACACGTGTCCCATCCTCCTTAGTAATAGAAGTAACCTTACTACGACCATGAAAACTCTTCATAGCGGTGAAAAAGAACTTAGAATTCTGATCCCCGAGGTTAAGCCACTGAACACGAGATTTCTGCCTATTAAAGCCTTCTTCAGCCCGAATCAAATCACCATAACTCATTGAAAGACGATCTTCCTCAGCTAACAGAGCAGGGTCAATGGGGGAGTCCTGTAAAGCACACTGTACTCTGTCCAGCTCCTTCCTAATCTCCAAAACTCGACACGAAATCTTAGAGAAATGCTCAACATTAAATTCTTCAAAGCCATCTTAACGTTCTTCAGCTTACAACATAAACGGAACATTGGAGTACCATGAACATCAATATCCCAAGCCCTAGCCACAACAGAGAAAAAATCAGGATGATCCACCCAAAACTGAAAGAATTTAAAGGGGATCTTCCTCTTAGGGAGCTCTGCAAGCTTAACAACCATCAGAGAGTGATCAGAAATCCGGGAAGGAAGAAAACGGGCAGAAGAACCCGGGAAAAGACACTCCCAAGAAGAATTAACAAGAACACGGTCCAACTTGCGCCAAATCGGAGACTGAATCTGCTTATTAAACCAAGTGAACTTACAACCAGAGAACTGAAGATCATCCAAACCAGCTTGACCCAAACAACAACCCAATTCATCTTTCCAAGCTGGCCAAGCCACAGAACCACCACTATGCTCAAACGGAGAACGGATGGCATTGAAGTCGCCTAAGACAAGCCATGGGGAATCATCAACCTTACTACCACTAGTAATCAAGTAATCCCAAAGTTCCCGCCGCTTCTCGTAATCACACTCACCATAAACCACTGAAACTACACAATTCCACACCCCAGAAATAGGAGTCACATGGCAATGAATAACTTGAGCTGATGACTGAATAATGTTAACAACAACGTCACTAGGGTTCCAACACACCCAGATGCGACCAATCGGGCTAATATCAGAATGACAAAAAAACTTCCATGAAGGATTAATCGCACGAGAGACATTCATAAGATTAACCTCCTTAACCTTGGTTTCTACTAAACCACACAACGAGAGTTTCTCCTCACTAAAAAACCTCCTAACTTCAGCTTGTTTTAATGGGTCATTGAGACCCCTAATATTCCAACAACCAAAAATCATTAAAACAAATGAAAAAAGCCAAACCCACGACTCAACGTCGACGACCCCCCTAGGAGACTTCCCCTTCTGACTTCTTTTACCACCAGAACTCTTTTTAGATTTATTACCATAAGCCAATTTCTTAGTGTCCAGGGAATCAATAGCCTTAGTAGCCAAACTGTTAACCATAGGAGTAGGCGAATCAAAAGCTACAGAAGGCGAGCCCTCATTTAACTCAGAATGAGGGAGAACCTCACCAAAACGTGAAGAATCAAGGGAATACTCTCCTTTCAAAATACCATCTGTCTCCACAGAAACTGTCTCAGAAGAAACCACATGCGAAGAAGGAATAACCAAAGTCGAGTCCAACTCATTAGCAGAACACACTCCCAAAACAAGATTTTTGTCAACATTCAAAGGCAAAACTCCACCTGAACTTACAGGGGTCAAAGAGATACTCTTACCTTCTTGTTTTTAGTGATCGGGATCCAGGCCCCCAGTTGATCCTTAGTAGACGCAACCATGGAGTCCTTATCTGTAGCCGGAATAGGCTTATGAATAACGGGCGGGGAGGGGTATTAACCTCCTTACTAGGAGCCTTTTTAGGGCAAGAAGAATTACCGAGAGACCAAAGACTGCACAAGTTGAACATTTCACAGGAACCACTCAAATTCAATCCTAATGGGGACCCTAGTGCCATTAGGGTATTGGAAAACAATCTCCTCAGCAAGCGAATTCCGGGCATCAATCTCAACACAAACACGAGCAAAACTGAGTCGTTTCCTGGACAGGGTAATATGGTCAGCATTGAGAGGTCTCCCAAGTGCACTAGCTACACAACTAATCCCTTTCATCGTCCATAAAGGAATAGGTAGATCAAAAAGTCTGATCCAGACCGGAACCTTGAACAAATCCTCCTTAGTCATAGATAGATTTGGGTGCCAAAGTTTTAGAACCAAATGTCTATTAGCCATATGCCAAGGGGCTCCATCCACCACAACACTAGCCTCTTGAAGGCTATTGAATCTAAACAAAAAGAAACCATTATCGGAGGTAAGAACTTCTATCAAACCCATCCTCCCCATATCTTGTGAGCAATAGAATTGACAGTTTGGAAGGGGAGACGTTTTCCCACAAAGTAACCTACTAGAGTATTCCTCCAATACACACTTCCTTCTTCAATCACTTCAGCAGATGGGCACACAACAACCTTACCATCTATAATGTTAGGTTCAACATAATGTAAAGTAGTAGACGAATAAGTCGAAACTAGATGGTCACCTCCCAAAGAACCGTTCAAAGCAGATGCATAACTCTTAGGTCCAACAGAATATCCCCCACCTGCAACTACAGGAGACACTGGCACAGCCTCCTGACTCACGCCAATCTCCAAACCATTATTCACCTCCACTGCCCCAGAGTTCAAACTGCTTGCAGACCCCCTTGCACCACCAGGTCTAGACTTACTAACACAATCAGGCCCAAGAGATACACCTAAATCAGGGACATTTAATTGCAAGCCACCAGCATCACTACCAACAGCGCCAAGAACAGATTCAGAATCTACAATACCCCCATCAATCTCAGGACCAGAAGCACAAATCAATTTAGAAGAGTCAACATCCCCAACCGGTTTACCATTGCAACAAGGACCAGAAACACTGCCAATACCAACACCACAATCACTCAGACCTCCAAAAAAATCAGGACCAGAATCTACCAAACCCCTATCAACGCCAATGCCAGAAACCAAACAAACCTCATCTACCAAACCCACATCCCCAACAACCACACTTCCAACAGAGTTACCTACAACACCATGTTCAGAAGCACAAGCAGAGCAAACAGAATGTGACCCTAACCCAGACTTATAAGAACATAAACTGCCGGCGAGACCATCTGCTAATCCAATACCCGAAACACCAACAACTACACCATCAGTACCAGAATCAAATCCCAAACGTCGTTCAATCTTCGAGCTCACCTCATCCTCGACCATACCACCACTGTCAATACCAGAATTACCAGCACAGCTGACTGACTCAGAGGCGCCATAACCAGACCGGCACGAACCCAATCTTCCAGCAGGACCACCTTCTGAGGCATAAGGCTTGACACAGGTCACGGACATCGGCGCTGGAACTGAGACCGAAGATGAGCTAACATAACCAGTCGTGGGCTTCAATCGACCAGAATCAAGATCCATAGGAGGCGAGGCTACAGTGTTCACAAAAACAGACCTAACAGCCTTGCGGCTGTGACCAGGGAGGCGGGCCCCCCAACAGAATAACCAGACGAAGTCATTAGAGGAAAGACTAGACAGAAGAAAAAAGGGTAGATATATGAGAAGGGGATGAACGGCGGTTGAAGACCAAAACCGATCTGAGAAAACAAGGGCAAAAACGGGATATAGATCTGAGAAGATAAATGGGCAAAATAAAGAAATCAATCAAAATCACGGGAGGATTAATCGGTTTGGTAAAAGACCAGAGCCGATTTGCAAGAAACAAGGGGTTATATTTTAAAAAATCACGGCGATCCAGACGAGAATCGCCGACGAGGGGGGAGGGGAGAGGAAAGTGAGAGCATTTTTTCTTGGTTGGTTCTGCTTTGCCCAGTGGTAGTTCGGAGGTGGGGCTGGGGTCTATGTATATACTTTTACCAAAAGCAAAGGCAAAATGTTGGAGGGAAAATGACATTTAATGCCTCCCTCCACTTCCATCACTCAAGTTTACACTTGATAGACATGATATGTAGTTGGTGGGACCCACTTTAATTCAAAATTCAAGTGTCTTGCTCCACACACTTCGGGCTCGGGTTCGCTTAATCCGATTAAATGAATTTTCCGTCGCGATATAATTAAATCTAATTTAATTAAATAATAATGCCAAGCAAAAATATTACAGAAGTCGCTCGCGAATTAATTTCAAATTAATTCGTTCGCTTGAATTAAAATCCAACTTTAATTCCGCATTTAAATCTTATTTCAATTAATATATCTAATATATTATTTTAGCCCAATTAAATAAATTAAATAGTAAAATCTAATTTAACTATTAAATTTACATTACAATTAATTCAAATTAATCGCGTTCTCTCTCTTTGACGAATTTACTGTTGGGTTTCTAAAGTGTCCCAAGATCATTTAAGCAATGAAATAATGTGAATACTTAATGAAGTATGGAGGAAACACACTTACATTGAACGAATTTTGGAGGTGTTGATCACAAAACTTTTGGCCTCTTAAAAGTCTCCAAGAACTCGTCTTTGAATTTGAAATCCAAGCTCCAAGCTTTGCTGTTGATTCCAAGCTCAAGGGATTAGTTTCCCTATCACCTTATATGATTCCTTGATGTGCTAGCAATGGAGATTTTGCAGCAAACTCACCTTGTTCCTTCCTTGAAACTCTCGACCAAGAAGAAAAATGGGACAACAAATTTTTTGCTCAATTTGGGCATGAATGAATGAGAGAGAAGAGATGAATTATGTTGACTTATTTTGATTTCAAAAATCAAAATGATGATATACCAAAAATTTGGTAATAAGTCAATCATTCCATCAACCTGAGTGTAGAACAAGTTTCCATCATTTCCTACAGTAACTTCCATCACCAAAAACGTGAATGAATGACTAGTGATGTGACTTGATGTGAATTATGGGCCCCACTTGAATTCAAAATCCGAGTGGGCCGGCAAACACTCCCGGGCTCGGGTTTGCTAATTCTGAATTAACGAATTTTCCGTTACGACGTAATTAAATCAAATTTAATTAAATAATTATGCCTAGAAAAATCACTATTCACGTCGCTCGTGAATTAATTCTAAATTAATTTGTTCGCCCGAATTAAAATATAATTTTAATTCCGTTTCGAAATCTAATTTCATTTAATATATCGAATATACTATTTTATCGATTAATTCCAAATTAATCGTTCTCTCTCTTCAAATAGTATTTTATCCTAGATAAAATCTCTCCGTAATTAATCCTAGATTAATTATATTGGAATCATACATCATCGGTGAATCTTCAGGAAGTGACCCATGAGATCCCTGGATATATTGGCAGTAAATCCGGTCGTCGGACTATCCGAACACGTACGTACCTAGTACTAATTTTTTACCGATTTATGAGACATGGTTGGCTTCTAGCAAAGTACCGTGCCTACCCAATTCTCCATAAAAATTATTAAAGGAATAAATAATCTATGTCAGCCGTAGTATATATAGTATTGCATATAATAATCTAGTATCGAATGTCACATGGAAAGCCTGGGGCTGGAATAGTGTCTGCCCCGTACGAAGCATATATCAGATCACAATCAACTAGTCTCTTTAATCGGATAATCATGACCATGTCATATTATCCCGATGGTTGCAACCAATTAGAGTACCAGTTTTGTATCCCTGCGTGATCATCATCTCCATATGACTGAAGTGATACTTCCATCTTGAAATCACACCCCATGCACTACGATTATCAATAAACCTAGAAGAGGCATACACAAACCTGTTAAAGTCCTGGATGACCAAAACCAAAGCGTATTGATTGTCGTAAGTACTAGCGATGCAAGTCTCAAGTTAAGACCAAATACACCTACCCTAATGCGGATTCCTATAGAGACATAGTCATACTACCAATGGGATTCCGAGGTGTCTATCCAGAGAGAAGCTATTTACGTACCATCGGTAAACACAACCTCCTAACACACTTGCATAAGTATCCAATACTTAAATATATGAGAACTATGCCGTTACGCTTCCATAACACGCACAAGTGCAATACTAGTATTCCGCATTATCGATGTCCAGTCTCGATAATACTACGACTAGGGATATTTAATGATAAAACCTTTATGGATTGATATTGTCTCATATCTAATAATCTGGAACTAATCATAAGGACTTTTATCATTTATATATTAAGTAATCAAATTACAAAATGATAAAATGGAATTTCCATTGTCACATAGTTAATTTGTACAAAAACCACAATGTCTTATACAAATAGTGACGCTATGGGTCATAATTGTCCAAAAATCTCCCACTTGGCCTATAGCCAGTCACTTAAGCATCTAACACCTGAATTATGTACATGTCGCTCAAAATTTTGCTGAGGAATAGCTTTCATCAGCGGATCTACAATGTTGTCCTCTGATGCGACCTTCTCGATCTTCACATCGCCACGATGTATGATCTCACGAATCAGATGGAAACATCGAAGAACATGCTTGGATCGTTGATGAGACCGTGATTCCTTAGACTGTGCTATAGCCCCGTTATTGTCACAATACAATGGAACGAGCTCAGCCGCTAATGGAACTACCCAATCCAATTAGGAATTTATGGATCCAAACTCCCTTTTTTACTGCTTCAGCCGCAGCAATGTACTCCGCTTCTATTGTTGAATCGACAACGGTCTCTTGCTTGGAAGATTTCCAGCTCACTGCTCCGTTATTCAAACAAAATATGTACCCAGATTGCGACCTACAGTCGTCTTTATCGGTTTGGAAACTTGCATCGGTATTACCCAGTTACCTCAAGTTCTCAATCTTCATATATTAAGAAAGCATCCTTAGTTCGTCTAAGATACTTTAGGATATTCTTAACCGCCATCCAGTGACCATCACCTAGATCGGTCTGATAGCGACTACACATGCTCAAAGCATATGAGACATCAGGTCGAGTACATATAATGGCATACATGATCGATCCGACTGCCGAGATGAACTGGATCCGACTAATGTTGTCTCTCTCATCTTGAGTTTTAGGACACATGTCATTAGATAGAGTGAAGTCATGTGACACTAGCAACAGTCCCCTTTTGGACTGATCCATGTTGAATCTCTTCAACACTTTATCAATGTACGTGCTCTAGGAGAGTCCAAATAGCTTTCTAGATCTATCCCGATAAATCTTTATTCCTAGAATAAAGGCTGCTTCTCCCAGATCCTTCATGGAGAATTTTAATGAAAGCCAAGCTTTCACTGATGTTAACCATGAGAATGTCATTACCAATAAGCAATATATCATCAATGTAAAGGATAATGAATGTTAGTGCTCTCCCACTAACCTTCTTAGATACACAAGGATCATCCTCGTTTTGAACGAAATCATATTCTTTTATGATCTCATCAAAACGTTGGTTCCAAGAACGCGATGCTTGCTTCAATCTATAAATGGATCGATTTAACTTACAAACCTTGTTTGCAAGTCTTGGTACGAAAAAACCATCACGCTATTGCATATAAACATCCTCCAAAATGTTTTCGTTAAGGAAAGCGGTTTTGACGTCCATCTGCCATATCTCGTAATCGATTAATATACAGCAATAGCAAGCCTTATCCTAATGGATTTAATCATGGCAACGGTGAAAAAAGTTTTGTCATAATCGACACCATGTCGTTGATGATACCCTTTCGCTACAAGCCTAGCTTTGTATGTTTGTACATTGGCATCCATGTCAGTCTTATTCTTCAAGACCCATTTGCAACCAATAGGCTTTACGCCTTCTGGTGCATCAACCACGGTCCAAACTTGGTTGGTGTACATGGAATCCATTTCGAAATTCATGGCATCATGCCATAAACTAGAGTCGATACCTTTTATCGCTTCCTCATACGGATGGCTCATTTTCTCAATAAGATTAATATCCAAATGAAGTGAGATCAGAAACCCATACCTCTCAGGTTGTTTTCTGACTCTCTCGACCTACGCGGTTCTTGTGTATCGAAGATTGTGGTACAGTCTCATCCCTGATGGATTGTTCCTGTTCCGTTAAGGATTCTGTGCCAGGAATAATATCACTCCGATTTTTATCGAGTTCTACTTTTTTCCCACTTATCATTGCATTTAGGAATTCCTTCTCAAGGAAAACTGCATGTAGAGCAAAAAATACTTTGTTCTCTTGTGGGTGATAGAAGTAATATCCTTTGGTTTCCCTAGGATATCCTACAAATAGGCATTTATCTGATTTAGGTTCTAGTTTGGTACCTTCCAAACGTTTGACGTATGCCCAGCAACCCCAAATCTTCAGGAATGAGAAATCTGGTTTCTTTCCTGTCCATATCTCATACGGGGTCTGTTGAACAGACTTTGACGGAACCTTATTCAAGATAAGTATTGCACTGTTTAATGCATATCCCTGAAGGAAATAGGTAGCTATGTGCGACTCATCATAGACCTTACCATGTCTAACAAAGTTCGGTTTCTCCGTTCGGACACACCGTTTAATTGCGATGTTCCTGGAGGAGTCCACTGTGAAAGAATACCATATTCTTTCAAGTAATCAAGAAACTCATTGCTTAAGTATTCTCCACCATGGTCCGACCGTAATGTCTTAATACTTTTGCCGGTCTGTTTTTCTACTTCGTGTCGAAACTCTTTGAATTTCTCAAAGGTTTCCGACTTATGTCTCATAAGATACACATAACCATAACGTGATGCATCATCCGTAAAGGTTACGAAGTATTCATTTCTACCTCTAGCCTGGCTAGACATGGGCCCACATACGTCACTATGAACGAGGGCTAACAGTTCGGTGGCACGTGCACCTTTTCTGCTAAAAGGTGTTTTAGGCATTTTGCCTAATAAATAAGATTCGCAGACGTCATATGAATTTGGATCAAATCCGTCCAAGTACCCACTCTTCGAAAGTGTGGATATACGTGTCTTGTTTATGTGTCCTAGACGACAATGCCACATATAAGTTTCATCTTTGTTACTTACTTTTTTTTTTTGTTTGTTACATTATATGTTTGAGATTGATTCGTATTCAAAATATAAAGACCATTATTTACATCAGCAGTGCAAATTTCCATATCATTTTTATACATAAAACACCCAGTGTTTCTAAATACAAAAGTATACCCACATTGGGTTAACATAGATACATAAATAATATTCCTAGTCAAACTAGGTACATAATAATAGTTTGTAAGTTTAAGTACATGCCCCGAGGGCAGTTCCAAAAAAAAAGTTCCAACGACCAAAACGGTGACTCATGTCCCATTTCCAACGCAAAGTACAATCTCTCCTGAGGCCAGTCTCCTGCTAATCTGCAGATCCTGCACATCAGTACATATATGAGTACCACAACCAGAATGAAAAATCCAATTTTTAAAACAAGTAGTAGACATGTTTATTTCTATAACAAATATACCTGAAGCCGGTGCCTTGCCCACTTTGATTTCCTTCACGTGTGTCTTGTACTCGCGGCAGTCACACTTCCAGTGACCCCGCTTGCCGCACTGCAGATATACATCTTGGGATTTGTCCTTACCCTTCCCAGAACATTTTGACGATTTGGCATTTCCTTTCTTCTTCTTCTTCTTATTCTTCTTATTTACATATCCAGTCGCCTTGGGCCAAGCCCTCGGAGTCTGAGATGTTGAAGTGAAGTGTGCCTCGCGCTTCTTGCCCTTTAGGAGCTCTTTTTCTGCTTTGTGCAGTGTGGACATCAACTCTCCAAGAGTTTGGTCTTGGTTCAACATATTGTAGTTCATGATGAACCCACTCCAAGTGTTGGGGAGAGACTGTAAGATCAAATCAACTGAAGTCTCAGCCTCGAAGACAATTCCTATCTGTCCCAACTGCTCAATGTCAGCAATCATCTGTGACACATGGTGCTCAACAGACGTACCCTCTGACATGCGAGCGCGGAAGAGCTTCTTCTGTAACTCATATCTTTACGATCTAAGATTAGATCGGTGAAGATCATGCAACTTTGCCATCATCTCATATGGATCCAATCCCTTGTTCTGACGACAGAATTGCGGAGTCATAGTAGCAAGCATTACCGATTGAGCAGTCGAATCGTCATCGCTATGAGTCTTCCAAAGCTCTTGCTCAAGCAACTGATCAGGTCGGGGCTTAGGCCCAAGAGGTCTCTCTACAGTGTAGAGAAACTTCTCGGATCCCAGGACAATCCTGAGATTCATAACCTAATCTTGAAAGTTTGTGCCATTAAAGACATTGTCTCCCATGATAATATCTCTAATGCTTAACTTTCCTGTCATCTTAATTGCAATAGTCCAACTATTCAATTAACGATGTATGGATACAGTCTAACTGTTACAAGAAAAGTAATAAATATTAGTCCAACTAAAAAATATAATTGACGAAATAATTTGAAAGCGCGTAGAGCTAAGTATTTGAACAAAATTGCAAATTCAATACTAGCCTCCCACTATTTTCGGTGAGCCTCTAACCCTTTTTGGAGTACTCGGGAAACCTAGTTTCCTAGTGGGCTATGATCCCGTTAAATAACACACAACCTTGACTTTGGCCAACAAGCTGTATGATATTTAACTAGGTAGATCTCTAAGATCAATTGGATCTCATCCAATTCCTAGATCTGGTAGGTGGACCTCCAAGTCCAAAACATATATACAATATATATGCCAATATATCCAATATATTTTCCTAACCTTTTCCTCTGAATCAACTAAGCCTTGGCTTTGGCACAACAAGCTTAATGATTCCAGTTAAGCGGAACCCATTGACTTTGGAAAGCTTCGTAATCGATGTCGATGGACAAGAAGTGATCTTGAATTTGGCCAACAAATCACAACTTGGACAAGACATACGATATGGAACAAAACCTTCATGATTTAAACACTTCCGCGATGGACAAAGATCTTGACTTTGGCCAACAAACCAGTGCCAATCTTGGATCTTGAGTGAGAATCACTCAATGCAAAGAAAACGTTTCATATTTGTTGAAGGTTTTTCACGTAAATTGGCAACCAATTTATTATATTTGATTAGGTCTCATCATACACACTTAAGCATGCATTCTAAAAGCATAATAAGGTGAGGTAAATAAATTAATAATGATATGTGGATGGATATCTCATAGATTATTCCTATAAAAAATCACTCCATTTCCTCTCCCCGGCTAGCACTATTCTAACTTCTACCCAATTACATAATAAAATTAAAGAAACCTCATTAACATTGAGGGGAATTAGGTGAGAAGAGAATTACAAAGAATCAATAGATAATGCTGGACACGCAGGTCCAATTTAATAAATTCTAAATTTACAACAATTTCCAAAATTGCCCTTTCCCTTCAATATCCATCTGATATGCATTATTCATTCAACACATCCATGTATTCACACAAAGCATGTTATTCAATCAATCTAATCCAATTAATTATTCTTTGAATAAAGTGATCATCCAATGTTCAAACAACGATTTGATTTGCGCGAGTCCAACTCGTTTAAGAATAAGTACTCAAAGTATGAATTCTTGAATTATATCAAACTACAATTTAAATCTATTTAATTTGTTTTCAATACTAATTCTATATTTAATTCCAAATTAAATAATTACACTTTTAAATGCGCATTTACGACTTAGATTCCAAATCTAATCTAAATGGGTCTCAAAGCCCAATTAACATCCAATGTCATTTAATTAAAGTCCAATGGGCTTTCAATTAATTTCTTAAGGCATGGACTTTGGTCAATATGGGTCAAACCCAAATACCAAAGCCCAATTAAGGAATCACCCTATTTGCCAAGAAACAATTTCGGCTCATTAGGCCCAATTAAACATTAAAAAGCCCATTTGTTATATTTGAACTTAATGGAATGGTTTAGGCCCAATTTGGATCCAATCCAATTGTCCTAAATTAACTTGGCCCAACCAAGCCCATTAGGCCAAATACAACAATTTTAGCCCAATTAATTAAATTCTAATTTTCCAAATTTCCAAATTAATTAATTAAAGTGTATTGCACTAATTAATTATCTAAATTAATATTTCAAAATACGAATTTAATCAATTAATCAAGCATCTTCATCATCAATACATGTTAACATTATTGAAACAAAAATCATCTCATTCCATGCTATAAAGCTCACGGTATTTGTCGGGATTTTATATCCGATTCTGATTTCAATCCGATTGAATCTCAAATCAATATATCCATGTCTTTGGACTTATCCAATGATCAAAAAACAAAAAATACCATGACTTTGGGGAACATATACATTCGACCAAGGCACAAAAAATGGGGAAAATTAATCCAATTAATTTTTCTTCAAATTGATCATGCATAACTCCAAGTTATCAATATTCAAGCATACTCAAACAAACAATTTGATTAAAACCATGCTCAAATCAAAGTTACCCAAATTTTAGTATATAAACCCTAATCAAATTTCATGCTAAAATAGGCTCCATGATACCATTGTTGGGTTTCTAAAGTGTCCCAAGATCATTTAAGCAATGAAATAATGTGAATACTTAATGAAGTATGGCGGAAATAAACATTTACATTGACGGATTTGGAGGTGTTGATCACAAAACTTTTGGCCTCTTGAAAGTCTCCAAGAACTCATCTTTGAATTTGAAATCCAAGCTTCAAGCTTTGATGTTGATTCCAAGCTCAAGGGATTAGTTTCCCTAACACCTTATATGATTCCTTGATGTGCTAGCAATGGAGATTTTGCAACAAACTCACCTTGTTCCTTCCTTGAAGCTCTCGGCCAAGAGGAAAAATGGGAGAGGAAATTTTTGCTCAATTTGGGCGTGAATGAATGAGAGAGAAGAGATGAATTATGTTGACTTATTTTGATTTCAAAAATCAAAAATGATGATATACCAAAAATTTGGTAATAAGTCAATCATTCCATCAACTTGAGTGTAGAACAAGTTTCCATCATTTCCTACACTAACTTCCATCACCAAAAAGGTGAATGAATGACTAGTGATGTGACTTGATGTGACTTATGGGCCCTACTTGAATTCAAAATCCGAGTGGACCCGCAAACACTCCCAGGCTCGGGTTCGCTAATTTCGAATTAACGAATTTTCTTTTGCGACGTAATTAAATCAAATTTAATTAAATAATTATGCCTATCAAAATAACTATTCACGTCGCCCGTGAATTAATTCTAAAATAATTGGTTCGCCCGAATTAAAATATAATTTTAATTCTGTTTCGAAATCTAATTTCGTTTAACATATCGAATATATTACTTTATCGATTAATTTCAAATTAATCGTTCTCTCTCTTCAAATAGTATTTTATATCCAAGATAAAATCTCTCCGTAATTAATCCAAGACTAATTATGTTCGTATCATACGTCATCGGTGAATCTTCGAGAAGCGACCCATGAGATCCCTTGATATGTTGGCAGTAAATCCGGTCGTCGGACAATCCGAACACGTACGTACCTAGTACTACGTTTTTACCGATTTACGAGACATGGTTGGCTTCTAGCAAAGCACCGTGCCTACCCAATTCTCCAGAAATATTCTTAAAGGAATATATAATCTATGTCAGTCGTAGTATACATAGTATTGCGTATAATGATCTAGTATCGGATGTCACATGCAAGGCCTGGGGCTAGAATAGTGTCTGCCCCGTACGAAGTATATATCAATCACAAGCAACTAGTCTCTTTAATCAGATAATCATGACCATGTCATATTATCCTGATGGTTGCAACCAATTAGAGTACCAGTTATGTATCCATGCGTGATCATCATCTCCATAGGACTGAAGTGATACTTCTATCTTGACATCACACCCAATACACTACGATTCTCAATAAACCTAGAAGAGGCGTACACAGAACCTGTTAGAGTCTTGGACGACCAAAACCAAAGCGTATTGATTGTCGCAAGTACTAGCGATGCAAGTCTCATACCTTGATGCGGATTCCCTTGACACATAGTAATACTACCAATGGGATTCCGATAGGTCTATCCAGAGCGAAGCTGTTGCCGTACCATCGGTAAACACAACCTCCTATCACACTTGCATAAGTATCCAATACATTAATATATGAGAACTATGTCATTACGCTTCCATAACACGCACAAGTGCAATCCTAGTCTATTCTGCATTATCGATGTCCAGTTTCGATAATACTACGACTATGGATATTTAATGATTAAACCTTTATGGATTGATATTGTCTCATATCTAATAATCCGGAACTAATCATAAGGACTTTTATCATTTATATATTTAAGTAATCAAATTACAAAATGATAAAATGTAATTTCCATTGTCACATAGTTAATTTGTACAAAAACCACAATGTGTTTTACATAGTGATGTTATGGGTCATAATTGTCCAACATTTATTCCCAGATAAATTCTCAATGCAATTAATCCCATATTAATTCTTTCTCTTTTAATTAATCCCAGATTAATTTATTACCATAATTAATCTCAGATTAATTTTCTCTCACATAATTAATCCCAGATTAATTTTTGTCTAGTCAAACATCATCGGTGAATCTTCGGGATGCGACCCAAGAGATCCCTGGATATGTTGGCAGTAAATACGGTTATCAGACTATCGAAATACGTGCGTACCCAATACCACGTCGTTACCGATTTACAAGACATGGTTGGCTTCTAGCAAAACACCGTGCTTACCCAATTCACCAGAAATATTCTGCTACGGAATACATAATCTTTGTTAGGCGTAGTAATACATAGTATTTCGTATTAAGATCCAGTATCGAATGTCACATGTTATGCTGGGGCTGGAATTGTGTCTGCCCCGTACGGAGCATATGTCGGATCTCTGGTATCTAGTTTCTATAATCGGATAATCATGACCTAATCATATTATCCCGATGACTGCAGTACTAAAGATTACTAGTTTCGTATCCTGCGTGATCATCATCTCCATATGACTGAAGTGATACTTCCGTCTTGACAGCACACCCAATACACTAACGATTCTCAGTATACCCAGAAGAGGCGTACACAGAACCTATTAAAGCCTTGGATGACCAAAACCAAAGTATACTGATTGTCGTAAGTATTAGCGATGCAAGTCTCAGGTTAAGACCAAATACACCAACCCTGATTCGGATTCCCATAGACACATAGTCATATTACCAATGAGATCTCGAGAGGTCTATCCAGAGCGAAGCTATTCCCGTTCCATCGGTAAACACAACCTTCTATCACACTTGCATAAGTATCCAATACTTTAATATATGAGAACTATGTCGTTATGCTCCCACAACGCGCACAAGTGCAATACTAGTCTATTTCGTATTATCGATGCCCAGTCTCGATAATACTATGACTAGGGATATTTAATGATTAAACCTTAGTGGATTAATATTGTCTCATATATTATTAACCGGTGCTTACACACACGTGTATAACGCAAGCACACATGTCGTTCAAGTAGTATAAGAAGTATCGATCCCACGAGGACTTAATACCTAATCTATTAATTTTATGAGGTCAAATGATTACTAGTATCTAACAGGTTGTTTGATTGATTTGAAATGGTGATGATTCTAAATTTAAAAACAAGTAAATAAAAATGCACGAAAGTAGGTTTAAGAATTCAATATTAGGAAACTATCTAGGGTTGTGAATCTTTCTAATATCTTTAAAAAGATGAAGTGGTTATTTCATGGTTGTGTAATAAACTGGTTTACTAACCTGGAACACCAAATTATGCGAAAGCCTCTGTCGATAGTCAGACGCAAATACCCAGTTTGACCCAATTGAACCATATGTCTATGTCAACCAATTTATCTGGATTCATTAAGTTTAAGTTCTAATTATGGCTACCCCCACCCGACATGTATATCACTATCCTGTAAGGAAATCTATTAAAGGGTTATCTATCCTCAAGGAAGATCGTGGGCTATTAAGTCTAAGGCTGAAACCTAAAATTCCTTTGTCAAGTTTATTTTAGATTTACCACATCAATCTTATTGGTGATCAGATAACAAGAAGCATTAAGCTTAAGACTTAATAAGTAAACCTTTAAATTACCCAACTATAAAATACCCCCTTATAAAACGGTGATATTAGAATTCATCACAACCCCAGATAACTAACTTAGTTACGACACATAACTAGGGCTAGTAAAAACTTAAATAAAATAAAAGACATAAAGTAAAATACTGAAAAGTAAATTGCTGAAAAGTAAATGACGGAAAGTAAATGCTGAAATTTAATACTGAAAATTAAATGCTGAAAAGTAAATGTTGAAAGTAAATTACTGAAAAGTAAATGCTGAAAGTAAATTGCTGAAGGTAAATTGCTGAAAAGTAAATGCTGAAAGTAAATTGCTGAAAAGTAAATAAAGTAAAAGTACAATAAAAGAAATTGTTGAGGTAAAATGATCCACTTTTATTAATTCTATTTTAGATATCTCCCTTAATATATTATTAACTTTGCATGATAATTACCAACCAGCCATATAGGTGGTATCTAGATTAAGTCAAATTAATATTTAATTACCAACCGACCAATCAGGCGGTATCTAGTTTAGTCATGTTAAAAACCAATTTAAATAATTACCAACCGACCAATATGGCGGTATCCTCGTTAAGTCAGGTTTTAACTAGTTTATATATTATAATTAAGGGAGAATAATTTAAATATTAGTAATAAAAGTTTTACCTTTTACCCCAGCAAAGGAGAGTTACCTCCTCATTACTAAAAAGTAAAAACTGAAAATTAAAGAAAGAAAAGTACCGTGCGTAAAAGTAAATCACGGAAAGTAAAAACTGAAAAGTAAAGAAAAGAAAGTGCGAAAGTGGAAATTAATTACTGAAAGCTATAAATAAACAAACAAGATACAATCTTCTTAGTATTCTTAAGGAATTCCTTAGAAGAAAGTATGAATTTACAAATGAAATGACTTGGTATTTATAGGCAAAATTTTACCTCCATCAAATCATCCACCAAATCCATTATTAATGTTGGACAAAATGACCCATAGCGTCACTATTTGCACAGATCATTGTGTTGTTGTAGCAAATTAACTATGTGACAAGAAATTGCACTCTCATCATTTGATTAGATCACCATAGATATATAAATGAAGAGAGGTCCATATGATTAGTTCATGGATTGAGAATGATATGAGACAGTATCAGTCCACGAAGGATTAATCATTAAATATCCCTAGCCGGAGTATTATCGAGACAGGACATCGATAATGCGGAATAGGCTAGTATTGCACTTGTGCGCGTTGTGAGGGCACAACGGCATAGTTCTCATATATTTAAGTATTGGATACTTATGCAAGTGCGATAGGAGGTTGTGTTTCACCGATGGTACGGGAAACAGCTTCGCTCTGGATAGACCCCTCGGAATCCCATTGGTATTATGACTATGTGTCTATGGGAGGCCGAAATCAAGGTAGGTGTGTATAGTCTTAGCCTGAGACTTGCATCGCTCATACTTACGATAATCGATAGACTTTGGTCTTGGTGGTACAGGGCTTTAACTGGTTCTGTGTACACCACTTCTGGGTTTATCAGAGAGTCGTAGTGTATTGGGTGTGATGTCCGAGACAGAAGTATCACTTCATTCATAGTGGAGATGATGTCACGCAGGATACGGTATTAGTGCTCTTAAGTGCTAGCCGGCCATCGGGATATTATGACAAGGTCATGTATATCCGATTATAGAGACTAGTTACCAGACATCCGACATGTGCTTCGGACGGGGCAGACACTTATCCAGCCCCAGCCCTAGCACGTGACTATCCGATACTGGGCCGATATGCACAATACTACGGTATACTACGCTTGATACAGATCTATATATTCTTGTAAGAATATTTCGGAGAATTGGGTAGGCATGGCGCTTTGCTAGAAGCCAACCTTGTCTTGTAAATCGGTATAAACATGGTACGAGGTACTTGTTGGATAATATG